>JAVCKZ010113755.1:0-10134 GCA_034780755.1 Lepetodrilus elevatus | reverse complement strand
TTGTCATTATTAGGAGCCTCATGCCCCCGGAAGTCAGTTTCACAATGAGGCTCCCGCCATTACTTTCACGCCCTATTACGTCATTTATGTCCGGCGTAAATATAGTCTACACCCCTTTCGTGAAACACAGCACAGGAACCCATGTGAAGAACCAAAATGTACGTCTTCTCACATCTATTCAAAACCACGTGCTTTATTTTAATTCACGGACACGTGTTTTCGGTAACTCATTCATGGAAACACCCTTTTTTTCTATCATTTATTTATGAACACGTGTTTACTGTGAGATCTATACTTGGAACAAAATGCCCATATAGTTTGAAAGAACAAGGTAAAACGCCTAAACGGTAGTTGGCGCTCTACTGTGACTACTGGCAGGGAATCTATACTCGTAACGAGAATAAAGTGGTTTTGCCTGTAAGCTAATTAAGAAACACCTTGGGAAATTCCGTTCATGCTTATTCTGTGTTTTTTGAGAGATTGAGAATTGATATATGATGACTGGCCGTAGTTAATTTCGCGACGTGAGTCTGAATACATGGTCTGGAAGTCCCGGGGACGTTGTTTACTTGCCAGCACCTCCTCCCCGTCAGCTGGCAGTTGTTCCAAGTCCACGCGGAGAACACATGGCACTAGATAGACACAAAGGGTGTTTGCGTAATCAAATCTAGTATTCCACCGATGCCAGCCAAATAGCATGATTGATGAACGGTTCACAGCCTGCAGTGTGTTTGTCTTTTTCAGATGAAGACATGTCTACACGTGTTTCATTAATTGCTAGCTACGTTGATATGTTATGCAATTCGGTGTGCGCGTGATGCACGATAACCTTAAAGTATCTAGTGCCCCACACTGACACACAGGCTGACACTATTTCTAATATAACCTTAGGGCAAGTTAGGAGAGCTGGCTGATTCGAAAATGCTTCAGTTCACCCAACAGGGAATGAGCATCCTGTGAAGTTGAGATGGAATTGTGTATGATAACCTAACGCCTGAAGCCTTCAGCTTGGATTGGATACTCACCATGCATTGAGCTGAGAAATAAATTTAGGGTACTCTGATATATTGTCTGTAGAACCTTTTTAACATAAGAAAGTATAAATTTACAGGTATGCTTATTTAGAACTGACATTCTCATGATGTTATTCAGCGAAGCGATGCAATCTAAAAACACGGGCAATACAGCCAGGCTATTAACCTTGGACAGCTACTCATACTTTAGGTTCTGCTTCACAGTACGAGTCTTAGCCGATGATTTGTAATTACAGTGTGTGATCAGATTCGTTAAGTTAACTCATGCATATATTATTGTCATCTATTGGTGATAGTACATAAGTGCTAACAGATATTTAATTGCCTCATAAAGTACAGCCACCATCCACACGGAATCAATGTAATCCCTTAATCATCGTCCGCATATCAATGATCGCTGTCCATAGCACTGATATTTATACGTCCATAATTAACACATTTATTGACGTATATTATTTCTAATTGGCTTGCTTTCAATTACACTAGTCTGTGCCGCTGTAGAATATAGTTTGATGTTCTTGAATATTTATGAAGTCGAGGTTTCAGTTGATAATTAGCATGTCATGCCATAGATGTTAAACTGGGTGTTAGAAAGAGAGCATTGTGATAGTCCAGACTTGCAGAAGATGTTACGGCCAGTTCTGTAGGCACAGTTTTCTCTCACTGACTACACAGGGAACAACCCGCTGGTCTAACGTTATGCATGATAGCTGCGGGTGGTATATGTACTTCTGTATACATCTGTATGTATAGTTTCCAATAATGCAATCATTATATTCATTATGAAACGTTATCTATCGGCACACAGGCAACTCGTGAAAATTAGTGTCTTTATTGAAAGGAATACTGCAGTAGAGTTTATAATTCGGTGTTTTAATACATTCAACAGCTGTTTCTTATAAACGCTATTGCGGTAGTCTTTTCAACAATGCGATTTTCATTATACTCGTGCACAGATGATGCATTCCAGCACTATATTATTCTCACATGTATGCCGCTTGTGAGATATATTTTGTGATACATGTACATTGAGGATGTGTGAATCTGCAATGCCAAGCAGCATAGTAATCATTGTAATTCTGACAGATATTCTGTTGATTGTAATGTTTTAATCTGACTGTTTCAGTTGAAGGCCACTCTACCCTGATGACAGAATGAACGAGGAGGCGGGGTGCACAGACGACCATGGCAGCCTGGACGGGGTGAACGCCTCCTACCTCTACCTACGTCTTCACGAGGTCAACATGGCGGCCATGACACACCGGGTCCTCCGCGAAAACGGAAGTATGCTCACCGGAAACGGATCTCTGACCCAGCTGCTTACAACAGCAGCGACTCCTCCTACGTTCAACGACGTCAGCATGACCAAAACGATAGTGTTCGGAGCTATGTTCGTCATATCGTTTGTGGGGAACGTAGCTACGCTGATTCAAATGTACCGGATGCGGAGGCGGAAGTCGACCATCAACACGTTGATAGTGAACCTGGCTATAGCGGACCTCATTGTGACGTTCTTCTGTATCGCCGGCGAGGCGGTGTGGGCGGCGACAGTGCAGTGGTATGCAGGCAATGTGATGTGCAAGGTCGTCAAATACATGCAGGTGCTTGGCCTCTATCTGTCCACGTACATCACCGTGGCTATAAGTCTAGACAGGTGTGTGGCCATTCTGGACCCTATGAGGAGGAATGGCGCCACGCTCAGAGTGCGCATCATGATACTACTGGCCTGGTCATTCAGTGCCTTATTTAGTGTACCTCAGGTGAGATAGTGCTCAGATTTAGGAGTATTACCTAATTATACAGCGCCGTTGGTGTATTAGCTTTTTGGATAGATATCACTTGTAGTTCAGAGACTAATTGCGTTTAGCCCAAGATATGGATATCACTTCTTCTCCCCGAATTCATAACTGGGTGTATCCCCGGTGAGGAATACTACTTGCATGTATAGATAAGTGCCTAACTTTTATTAATGAGCAATTCAATTGGGCTAAGGCTGCTTCCATCCAATGATGATAAGAATTAGAAGACTGGTAAGTGCATCAGATAATATACATTTTCTTTAGAAATTGGTGGCACACATTTGAAAAGATGAAACATGCTACATAACAAATTTCCCTCGTGGATATTAAAGTATTGTCCATTGTCTATTATGAATACTTTGATGCTAAGTGAAAACATTTATTAACATAGGCGTTATTTCCTGAATTGTTTTGTTTCCAGCAAAATACGATTTTCCTTGACAGTAGTATCAATATTGTATCTATGAATGGTTCAATACAATAGAGTACTACATCCTGTTAATGCATTGAGCTACATTTCTAGTTTTAAAAAAATAGGACAAAAGCAAAATCACTCAACACAATTTCGCAAAACTATTTTTGAAATACTTTATTCGGGGACATAAAATTAATGACATTCTAACTAGCTGTGGCGTCTTCAGGCCAAGTATGGTGAATTCTGAGACTAGGTCATGGACACGTTATTCATGCGTATTGATGCTACTAGAAGTCCACGGGCAATATGGATGTTTCAGCCGCTATTTTCAGGCTGTGTCATGACGGTAGGACTAGCCAGATACAGCACTTTGATCCCAGTCCGTACCCATGAGTAGGTTCCAGCGCCAGTACAGACTAGACTGGATCATCAATATACTAAACTAGTTTCGTTAACATGCCACTGCTATTTCCGGCAAGAAATTAACGCACCTTGTAGAGTTTGTGCTCCGCTGTCGGTGTGTGGCTTCAACGTCGATCATAGTCCGAATCATTGTAATAGCTCCCACCCCCACCCCTACCCCCATCTGACGTCTACCGACACCATGCCACCGTTATTATCCGTCTGCTTGGTCACATGTACGACGTTGTTTGTCAGACATTTAAAGTAAGCCATACTTAATGAAATAACTTGTTTTATTTTCGTATTGTATTAACCTCAATTCGACTCTAGAATAAATAACTACTGGGACTAACGTTACAAATTAAAGTGATTAATGTGCCTTTAGTTCCTCTCAGCCCCAGAGCTAGATTTTCATCTAAAATTAATCCAGAAAAGAAGACGTAAATTGGTTAAATTCAGTTGAAATCTTTATATTACCACTCTCGTGGCAGGCCTTTTAGTATTCTATGAGCAGCTTTATTCCCGAAGCTCGACTGATTAAAGTCGACTTTGAGGAGAAGCTTTCGGAAATGTATCTTTTAACTTTCCTCCATGACGGCAATGTCTCCGCGACACATCACTGGGTTCCCAGAACTGGGTGTCAGGAAGCCCTATTGATCGCAGATTGATTTCATCTATTAATAACCCATGTTTGAATTGAAGGTGAAGTGTGCTGATTTCAAATTTCCACATGGGCGAAAAGTAATTACTCGGAAATTCCACTCACGAGATATCTACAAGAATGATCGCTCCGTCTGATGTGCCGCTCGCTGGCCATGAGGACAGCTGGAATCTATGGTATCCGGAACATATAAGAACTGTGAACGTTCAAATGAACACGCGGAGCAATTCATTCTGTTGATGTCTTCTCAGCAGAAAAGAACCTCTCTGTCAGAGACAGTTATACACAAGATGTATCGTTGTTTCAGTTTATTACAATTTACTTTGACGAGTACATGTACGCCGGTCCATTGCAAATTCTGATGACAGGCAGGTCTAGGAACCAAGTCCATTCGGCCGTCTGTCAATCTGGTTTAGGGGACAGGATGAACTAGCACCCTGTTCAGGCCGCTAGAAACGTGGTTGTGAATTCGGCGAGGGTGTAGTGTAGGATAAACTGCACAGTGCAGCAGCATGCACATTCCTCGAGTCAAATGGGGGTCGACATGGTTATGGGTAGAATGAACCACGCATCCGGGTTATTCCACGAGTCACGTGATTGTTAATGATAATGAACACCTGTTTCAAGCATTGCTATCCACGTATAATCAATGACGTGAATAATATGATATACAGACATATAGACCGTGTCCTAGGACCATGGAGTTTTACACGCGTATATCATGGCCGTGGACATTACTATACAGGCATAGACCGTGTCTTCGGTCAATATAATAATAATAGTACTACTAATAGCAATAATAGCAGGATATAGATACAAGTTATAGACGGAGACGATACTATGCTACACTATTTATAAGAACAGATGACTTCGTTGCGACATCAACTGATGTTCCTTCCTCTCTCATGCAGCTAATTGCATCTGTGGCGTGTCATACTGCCATTAAGCTCCAAACGTTAGAGGCGTTTGTGCTGACTAGGCATACATACTAGGTAATGACCGCTAGCACTACTCAGTTACACATACTGTCTGTGCACGCTTGTCCTACACCGGTCTGGAGCATTGCCTTGGGATTGGGGGATCGGAATACGCAATTCAGACCAAGATTAACGTCCTCTTTTCAAGAAAGAAATCCCCAAATTGGTCGAAAACAGTGTTTGGGATGCATTCCGTTCCAGATTAGCTTCACATTACGTGAATTAACATGTCTGATATCTAGACCACGTCGTTAGTTCGACAGCCACGTAACACAGCCGAACAAAGCGTTGTTTGAAGAATAGTACATCACGTACATCACATACATCACGTAATGAGCAGTGCGTGGACAATGTAACCCAGGAGACAGCATTTAGCTGCCTACTAGCCAATTAGTGACAGACTACTGCCAACACTTAGCCATGCTACTCCATGTCTATTACTTCTGACTTAACATGCAAACACGGCAACACCGGCAGCGCCACGGCATCCCCGACCAATTTACATCCACAGATACATTCGGGAATCTCGTGATGTGCTCATTACGCCAGTGAAGGCCGAATACCTCCAGCTAATCCCTAGTTATTGACGTGTGACAAAAGGTGGAGAGCACTATTGAATCCCGTGATAGTTAATGTGTGGTTCAACATGGAAAGTTGGTATACCTGAGGTAGAGGTATCTGTAGCTGTGCTCTTCATGTAGTGTCGGGGCAGATATAGCTGGAATGGTGTGGTAATAAGTCTAAGGTTGTCCCACCGGAACTGGAAGGTCAATTAGTAAAGTTAACACGTTCCTGCGCTGCTAGATGTATATCGGGAAAAGATAATTCCACTGTCTTGTTACCATCGTTTATTTTGGCGGACTTTTGTTCCAATTCAGCACAAACCTAATTCATTAGCGCAGAAAACAAGTTATTTTTAAATTTCAAGATACTTTAGCATTCAATAATAGGACTGTTCTGACATATGTACCGACATTTAAAGCTGTAAGTGATGACATAATGGAATACGTTTGTCAATACATTGCACCAGAGCATGTACGGTAGACTTTCAATGTTAAACCATCTTAGATCCGTATCACTGTGTCATCGCACAGCGTGGCAGCCCTGTCACAGTATAGACAACCACTGTCACAACACTGACAACCACTGTCACAATACTGACAACCACTGTCACAATACTGACAATCACTGTGACTCTACTTCCTCTTACACACTACTGTACGTGCACGTATATGATGTCCATCCTGACTCAACACGTATAATCGTTCCCCAGACTGTAGTTTGGCTAATTGCGAGATAATGCTTTGATGCTCGCATTTAGGTCATACGTATACTCTGACGCCTAAGTGTCCACTTAGTAAATAGTACGTACGATTGACATGAGATAGTATACTTTCCCATTAACTCTAAATCTGGTTGAATGCATTAAATATGACAGTATACGATACAGCACTAGTTATATGACACGTTGGCTCGTGACTGATGAGAAATTCCATCAACATAAAATAAATGTCGACGAAATTAACTACCGTTAAGTTTGTGTAGATGTGTAGACGACATGTTGCGTACATGAGTGCATATGTACGTACATGTAAGTGTGGATTTTTAAGGACACTCCATAATGCCGTCTGTAGAATCCAACTCTTTAGTACAGAAATAACATTGTAGAGAGAAATATAAATCCATGTCGTACGTTTCATCGACATACTTGACCACATATCAGCGGTATGCACACTATTCATCAGAATTTAAATGGTATTTCAGACACATATTGTTTGCATCAGACATTAAGCATAGTCAGCATGGACGTAGTTACATGCTCTTGCTAAAACAAATTGTTGTCACCGCTTAGCGTTTTGATAGTACTTGTTTGACTGAAAAAAACCCGTTGCGAACCATGCTATCGGTCAATACTAATTTTATAAGTAATTATTGATTGCTGGCTTTTGCTATAGACCCTAAAATGGTTAGAATTGGTATTTTATTTTGAAAATCTTCATTACCCATTATGCCAGAAATGCGTAAAAGATAACAACAAGTATAGTCACCATTCAACTAACTCTATCACCGCATGGTACCTAATATAATTGAGGCTTGAGTGGCATTAGAACGTGTCAATCTTTGTTATCAATACCAGATGACGGTGTGTAGACTATTATACTATGCATCCTCACAACTGTTCTTCTGTATGTTCCAGGCTATCATCTTCAACGTGCGGAGAGGACCGTTTAAAAACGACTTCTACCAGTGCGTGACGTTCGGGTCGTATGCCGGCGAGTGGCAGAGCCAGCTATACACCGTCGCATCTCTTCTACTCATGTTTATCATTCCGCTAGTTACTATAGGAACAGCATATGGATTAATATTTTGTACAATATCCCGGAAATCTAAAGAATTCACGGGTACGTATATCAAATACCCTGTTAGTAAAATATATGTATGTTTTTACTTACATATAGTATTGACACCACGCTTAACAATTGGTTGAGTGGAAGCATCTGTTTAGAAAAGATTATGAATTTTACAAGTTTTAATTGGTAAGCAGATAAATAAGAAAAATTAATAAAGGGTATTGGACTATTTTTCTATTGCAACTTTGACAAATATAAGTACGTACCCACCCCCCACCCCCCACCCCACACACACATGAATACAAGCTTGAGGGTGCAGGAAACCATGCACAAGGATAGGATTGACAACGTATCAATTACAGGAAATGATGTACAAGTATAAAGAAACAATGTCTCGCGATGGGAAATTCTACGCGAACTACAAGAAACCTTACACGAAATACATGAACCGATACTGAAATACACGAATGGCTTGACGAGTACGGAAAGAAGGGAGAAAGAAAATGGCGACCGATGTGAATAATAACATGAACGGAAGTGAATTTCCATAAATCCTGTCTTTGCTGGGTATTGAAATCAAGAGACAAACGGCCGCATTGAAGGAAGTCGGTCGCCATTTTCTTTCTGCATTCATTCCCGTACTCGTCAAGCCATTCGTGTATTTCAGGTTTCTTGTATTTCGTGTAGGGTTTATTGTATATTTCGCGTAGGGGTCCTACATTGTTTATATGTACTTGTGAATAAGTTCCTGTAATGGAGACGTTGTCAATCCTATCTTTGTGCATGGTTTCCTTCACTCGCTATTATTAAGTCTGTATTCGTCCAAGGGTTCCTATCGGTTGGAGGGCCTGACATTGCCCTAGCCTATTACACTCAAAAACTTAACAACATTCCCGACATCACACACGTGTAGTAAAGGCTTCAGACATGAGCTGTTTGTGGGACATTTAGCCATTCCGAGAAATACTTTTAAGTGGGACATATTTCACGATAAGTTAAGCACCTACAGGCGTAATAATTGTCCTGAAGCATCCCACACTACAAGCAATCACGCTGCACTCAGTGGGTAATCTTTATGATGTACTCATACTCGTGTACGAGTCTATGGTTGCTGATACACGCGCATACTGTTGGTCTGCGCATTTGTTCATCGTCTCTGTTTAGCGAGGCCTCTAATATCGTATACTATAGTATACATATGCAGCATTTGGCTTAACATTGCCATCTCTCTAAACAGTGTACTCAGGTAGAGCGTGTATGTGTCGTAATGCCATATGTTTTATGCGTGTTCACCTCCTAATATAAACAAACAACATTATATAGATGTGTGTGTGTGTGTGTGTGTGTGTGTGTGTGTGTGTGTGTGTGTGTGTGTGTGTGTGTGTGTGTGTGTGTGTGTGTGAGTAAAGCCCTGTGTACACTGGACACATCTTTCCAACATTTTTACAACATTTGTTGTTACAAGACCATGTTGGGAAAATGTTGCTAGTGCACACAGGACACATTAGTCTTACAACATGTTGGAGAAATGTCGGGGAAATATTGTAAAAAGAGTTGGCGAGTTATTTATGTTGGAAAAATGTTGCTAGTGTGTACAGGGGAAAATGAGTTTTACAATATTTTCCCAACATTTCTTCAACATTTCATGTGATCAATTTGAGGTCATATGACTTAATGGACAAAATGGTAGCAATGCATTGACACCCCTATTTCGTAGATTACTGTATCTCTGTTAATATTTCATGGAATGAAAAACAAAAAAACTTATTTTCTTATTTTATTTGCCCTATCCAAAATAAAAATAAATAAAAATATTGCACCAGTAATTACAAATCTGTTTATATAACGATCACCAACCATTTTGAGTAAGTATTATTTGATGCAGAACGGCGACGTTCGAATGAAGAAACGGGCAAAACGGTTCAATTTGCACGTGCTGCTGCTCTTCTTCACATTTACATGAAGTATTTACCGAGATAATCTACGAAATAGGGGTGTCAATGCATGTCATGCCACTTGTTGGAAGCATGTTGGAAAAATGTTGGGAAAATGTTGGGTAAATGTTGCTGTAGTGTACACAGTGTCTAAAATCAGATGTTGGAAAAATGTTGGGAAAATGTGTCCAGTGTATACAGACCTTAAATTTATGTTGTAAGAATGTTGGGAAAATGTTGGGGAAATGTTGCTAGTGTGTACAGGGGAAAATTAGTTTTACAACATTTTTCCAACATTTCTCCTACATTGATCAATGTGAGGTTATGTTACTTAATGGACAAAATGGTAGCAATGCATTGACACCCCTATTTCGTAGATTATCTCTGTTAATATTTAATGGAATGAAAAACAAAAAAAATGTCATTTTCTTATTGTATTTGCCCTATCCAAAATAATAATATAAAAAAGCATTGCACGAGTAAGAACAAATCTGTTTATATAACGATCACCAAATATTTTGAGTAAGTATTATTTGATGCAGAAGGGCGACGTTCGAAAGA
>JAVCKZ010113744.1:0-10135 GCA_034780755.1 Lepetodrilus elevatus | reverse complement strand
TTTTGACTAAGTATTATTTTATGCAGAGGGGCGACGTTCGAAAGAATGAACAGACAAGTAGGCTGAATTTGCACGTGAGGGTATGTGAAGAAGAGCATCAGCACGTGCAAATCGAGCCTTTTTACCCGTTTCTTTTTTCGAACGTCGCCCCTCTGCATAGAATAATACGTAGTCAAAATATTTGGTGATCGTTATATAAACAGATTTGTTATTACTGGTGCAATATTTTTAATCTTTTAATTTTGATTAGGTCAAATGAAATTAGAAAATGGATTTTTTTTGTTTGTTTTTCATTTCATGAAGTATTTACCGAGATAATTTACGAAATAGGGGGGTCAATGCATTTCATGCCAAACTATAACAGATTATCAAGCTGGGCCTTTTCACTAGATGCAAATCCTGTCCATTTTCCGAATTGGCTATAAAATCAACCCTCATATATATTAGGTAACCAGAATTTGACTATTTATGACTGATTGTTATTATTTTTATTGAAGTAGGATAATTGTTTGCCAAGTTTGGTGAACATATTGACCATATTCAAAATCTACTTGGCATAGATAACAGATATAATAATAATAATAATAATAATATGCACTATTACACATAACTGCTCAAATGCACTTTTGGGAAATGGGGTGGACAAGGATCATCCAAAAACTTCCTTAAAAGGAGTTTTTAGTTCTCTTGAAAATGCAAAGGAGTTTTTAGTTCTCTTGAAAATGCAGAGTTTTTCCAATACAAGGATATCTGATTGAAGTAATAATCTATTGGAAATACCAAAACATTTCACGTTATTTTTCACAGCCTATAGACGAGGCCTATCAGCAAGGGTCTGACAGTGACTCACGTTTCTCTTGGCCTCGGACTGTTCCTTGAGCGTGTCCAGGTCGCCGTACGTCTGGATGTCTTTCTCCATGCTGACCACCTTCTCTCTCAGTCCCACCAGCTCCTCCTTCAGTTTCTCCTCAAACTGGTGCATCTTGGCCAGGTCCTGCTGCAGCTTCTCACGCTCTGAAACCAGACCCAGCACACGCATGTACTCCTCACAGTAGTTACACCAGACCCCGAGAGTACGAAACCTTTTTTGAATACAAGAGGGTGGGTGGTTTAACTTTTAGACTTCGGAGCCAAAGGTCCGATTTAAAATTCTGTCTCGGGAGCCTGGCATCAATGTTCGCGAAAGCTACTTTTCTGACGCGATATTGATAGGATGTGCTGTTATATGACACCTGGCCACACAAAGATGATGTACAAGAATATCTCTAGATCCAGAAATTAGAGAAGAGACTTACCCGAGGCAAGTCCAGTGGCTGTGGTCTCGGACTTCTTCATCTCTCCCTCCTTAAAAGCCAGGTCCTCTTTCATGCTAGCCAGCTCCTTGGGCGTCGGGAGGTGCGAGAATCTGCCCATGTTCTGAACACAGCCAACAGACCAGTCAGCGCAGATCAAGTTATGTGTATATGTTACAGTCAATGTATAAAATCAGGCATATTGTCATTTCAGGCTTTAGACATTGACTGGAGTTGCTGCTGTCTATGATAACTAACAATCGATAACCTTGCGGTCGTGATTGAAAATCAACAGTCATAAACATACCTTGGCATCAAAATACATATAACTACTCTAAGAGACATGATAGGATGCACTCTCTGAATATGCAATATGTCATCCTTGGTTCGGCAGTGTCAACTGTGTCTCATGTTTACTCAGTGCTACAGGGTAGCAGGTTTCCTCCTGCTGTTTAATTAACATGCTTTCCTGCCATAAACTGACAATTTGCTACATATGAGTGATGCAATCTTGAAAGCAGCAATAAATTCCAATTCAACATAAAAAGATTACCTCCGAAGAGATTGGATAATATGCATTAATATTTGTCACTACTTGAGAAGATTTACAAGATTTCAACGTACCCGACTCATATGCTCCATGGCTTCCACAATATTTTTCTCCAGTTCAGCAATTCTTTGCTGTAACAGGAAATAGTAAAATAAGACACTTTTCCTCCATTTTACATGGACATGAAAGAAACAAGTATGATACAAATGTGTGCCCCAAAAAAGTTGCTTACCATTTCTGTTGATCTTGTCGCTTCATATGTGTTCAGGAATTCTAAAACAGAAATTGAAGGCATAAAATAAACTACCGGTACTGACAAACTTTGAAGTAGCATACAAAATATTTATTTTATCTGGCAACCGTTTTGATCGATATAATTTTGAATGCATATGCAAAACTAATAAAAGAATAATATAATAACATACCATCCATATTTTCTTCTCTTTTCTTCAGTTCCTTATATTTCTGATTTCGCTCTCCTGAAAAATATATGAGTGAAATGTAACATGTATTTCTACCCACATATGGCACAAGTACTAACATCTTAAATAGTTGCCTCCCTTATTTCGTTCTCAAATGAATAAAAATGAATACTCTTAATTTGTTTGCACTCTCACTGTGAATGTTGAGAATGCCTTGAAGTAATGCTAACAAAGTAAGTCATATATATTACGTCTATCTACCTTGGTTTTCCTCTATGTCCAGGTCCAGCTGTCTAATCTCCTCATGTACATGTTCTATCCTCTCCTCCATCTCCTTGGCTCTGTAACAACAATGTTCAGTATTGAATAGCTAGTCTATATCCTAGGCGCTATATACAGTAGAATTCCATGGTTCTGTTCTTATATATTAGTCAGTAATTAAAGTTTATAACTTTGCAGTTTATACCTTTTTAAAAAGGACCTTCAAGTTATAACATTGGTGAGTGATTATTTCTAAGATAATAAGATATCCTACTTGCTAGTAATTCTTAAAAACAAATCAGTAGATAAAATATTGGGGTTTAGAATCACTTTCAAGATTCCTTCACTCCTATCACAGCTTGTCAGTTTAGAGCAGAATGTTGCAGTAAACCTATGAGCACTGACTGGCATTGACGGACCAAGGATGATAACTGCGTACTGCTATGACAATTACTGCTTAGGAATCAAAATTAACACTAGTCCGCCAGCCCGGGCCATTTCTCCCAATGCTAAAGGATATCCTAAGGACTAGTAGAAATTAACTACATTTCTGTCGCTGCTGCTATGTACTCACTGCCGCTCCATGCTGGCGATCTCGTGGTTGTCCTCCTTGACCTGTTTGAGGAGTTTCTCGCGCTCCTCGGCCGGCGTGCCCCGGGTCTTGGCCTCCTCCACCAGCTGGTCTCGCTTGGCCTCCAGCTCATGGATCTGCTCGTACAGCCGCACTGCAACATACGTCACGTGTACACGCTGGCAGTCACCTCATGTCACCAGCTACCACATCCCATGAGTAGTATTCTGATCGTAAATGTAGCAGAATAATTGATAATATGAAATTATTTTGTAATTGTTGTCTGTAATGTGTCCTGTACGAAACATCGTTACCTTGGTGTCATTTAGGGATGAGGTTAAAGCTACTTAGAGTTATGCCTTTCAGTACATGAAGGCCAAGGTCTTGTTTGCTCAGGGTCCTATCAGAGGCACTGTGAGGGAATCACTATCGAAGGCTGGTATTCTCACCTGCTTCTTGTTTCACCTGTGACATGGACAGCTCCTGCAAACAAACCATTGTTACATTATGAACTGAAGCTCAACAGGAATAGGACGAGTGAATATGGAGTTTAACGTCGCTGCGCGAATCTTTCACCCATTTGCGACGATCAACAGGAATAGAAAGACCAGTCTACATTACAGCATCAGAGAGCCATCTACACATATTCACACACATGGGGTGTGTTCAGGACATGCTATTTTTCACTACGAAGTTTAACAGTGCTATGGTACCAGTTCAGTCAGAATATGTAATACTATGTAGAACTACTAAATATTGCACCGTGGAAACAAAAACAGACATTGAGAATTTCACTTAAAATTAACATACATCCTGCAACCCCTCTATCTTGGAGTTGAGCTGGTCCATTTCCTGCTGTCCATTCTCCAGCTGTTTTAGAAGATGCTCATTCAGATCCTTCATCTTAAAGTACCGCTGTCGCATCTCGGGTGCCTGAAATTAAAGATAACATATACTGAGACATTATACTTCATAGAACATGAAATTACGGCATTAATAATCAGTTCATTTCTGTTGCCTATGAAAAGTATATAAATCGGGCAATTGTTCAAACTGCTAACGGTCTTGGATGAAAATTGTTCCCAGTGTTCTGCTTACCATGTCATTGACCAGACTGTCCGCCATACGTTTCTCCTGGTCAAGTTCTGTGTCCAGCTGTCCGAGCATGTCTTCCTTCCTGAGATGCAAGTCGAACATTTATAATCATATTTAAATATATCAATGTTTTATAAGTCACCCTACTGAGACAAATGAGGAATTAGTTTTATATCGTGCAACAAAAATAATAAAATAAAAATAAAATGTCTAAACATTTTCTAGTCAAAAGAAGACTCGCTCACATTAGCTAGCTCACATGCATTTTTTATATACCAAGTGTTCATTAAAATAAAGTACTGTAATTGAATACACCTTATCCAAACAAGGAAAGATCGAGCCTTAAATCATACTCACTGTTTCTTAACGTCAAACATGTCTTCAATTTTCTTGGCCTCTCGGTCATTTTGAGATTTTAGCTGTAAAAAATGGTATGAGGATTGGCATAAAACTGTCAGTTTCATGATCTGATGAGACACCTGCTGATATTGTGAATACATTTTATATGATTTTTATAAGTTTGTATTTATTATCTATGATTTTCTACACTCACATTATTGCAGTCAAACTCTACATCTTGTATGTCTTCGTCCGTTGTTAGCTTGTCAACCAACTGCAATAGAAAACAGTCATGAAATACTTTGCGTACATTTAAGAAATATTGTTAGCTGAACTTAATTTAAACACAAACTCCCTTAGGAGGATATTTACGCTTACATTTTTATTTTTGAGTCTTATCATTATTGTATTGGGAGTTAACGGGTTAATTTATTATATTATCCCAGTCAGATACTGGTACTACTCACAGTGTTGTAGTCACCGAGTTCACCCTGGAAGTCTCGGATTTCACCTGCCAGTGCTTCAGCTCTGTAACACAAAACAATGTTAGAAATAACATAACATCCAACTCCAAGTAATCAAAATGCTAGAAAAATCAAACATGTAGAATCATAGTGTTCAAAATTTGATTGGGAATTCAAAACGATAGATCTTATGAAATAATACTAAAATATACAAATATTTGGAAAATATTGTCATCTTTATATAATACTTATTAATAGTTACGCCATGACCAGATGTTGGCAGGAATTTTGAAGCTGCCAAGTGAAGGAAATCAGGAAATCTAAATGAATTATAAACAAATATCAGTTGATCAACCTTCAGTTGTAGAAAACCTAAAGATTGACATACCTTTTCTCATAGGAAAGATAACTGGAGTTTTCATCATTTGCGTTATCTATGTCCTTGTTGAGCTTCACAATTTCACTGTTCAGTTCATTAATCTTGCTTCTGCAAAACATAAATGAAATATATTAGAAGACATAAATCAAAAGTAATATTTTCTATTAATTCTGGTGCAGAACCATTTTCCATACCACAGCATGCCTGTTTATGACAGGATGAAACCAGCAGTATATGTAGCTAATGCCGAGTGTTGCAGTGAACTTCTGAGTACTACCTGGTAGAGAAACCAAGGATGATACTTATACTGCCACATCATAGATAATGCCTCATACCATGATCATGACAAGTGTAATTTCCGTGAATATTGACCCTGCATTCCCGGGGAGGATCTCTGATACTGGTTTACGCATAGCACATACTAGTATAGTACTACCACTAACCTGATCAAGCCGAGATAGTACGTCTTGTCCATCACCTGTCTCCCACCTGCAGTCAGAAGAAATAGACTAAATACATTGCTCATTCATAAAGTAATCTCCCCATTGAAAATACACTAGCACTTCTTTAACATAAAAATACTTTTGATAATCAATAATCCTCAAATGAAACGGCAAAGATTAACAAACATTTTGATGAAGTCATCATGTTATGATTTTTTTTTAAAATAATTTTATTATGGTTTAAAGCTGCTTTCAAGATTCTTTCACTTCTATCATTGTTATTTTACAACGCTCATCAATTCAAATATAATCAATATTGTTGTTATTGTAGTAATAACAAACCTTGCTTGGCAGTCTTCATTCCTCCTAGCCCTTGTTGAGTTGTCGGCCGATCCACCACTGTCACTTGAGACATCAGAGCTGTCAATCACCAACATAGTCATCATCAGTATTATTATTATTATTATTATTATTATTATTATTCTTATACATTGATACTTATTACTGTTGTATGTACGCTGAGATTTAATCTCAATACTACACATTTAATTTGATTGAAGTACCGTTATTACCAGAATCATAACTCACCAACTCCTCCCCCTATTTGTCCTCCCCGAGTGCCCGGCCGAGCGGTGTTTGGATTCTGACAAAGATAAAACATGATAATATTAAAAATACATGATGACTATTCTACAATTTGATATATTATGGACTATGGAGATTATTCTACAATTTAATATCAGCACAATGATAAATATTCCTGACTAATAGTAATAACAATTCTGCAGTGCATAATTCTACCGATAACTGGTCGTGTACGAGAATCTGGATGACAGTTGATTGATTACATGTAAACATTATGTAGATTTATTTTCATTTATTAACTCTCTCCATTCTGGAGGGAACCTTAGATGCCCTAGAGTCATGCCTGTGCCTAATCCAGCAGGGAAAATGTTAATTGAGAGTACCGGTATTACACATATTTCGTATTAATCACTAATCACTAGTTGCTATGGTTACCATGGCTGTTGTGAGTCTGGTGGCAGTCCCGGGACGCTGGCCAGAAACTAGAGGAAAAATACAAAATAAACATGGAGATAATAATTTCAACATCATGAATATAAATAAAGCAAATATTGCATTAATATTACTTAAACATTGAGCATTACAATTTAAAAAGAAGTGAGTGGAAATACACACTTACACTTAACAAATAGAATCTATTTAATGTCGCGTACTATGAAGTATTCACACATGATGAAAATAACTACCTGTCCCTGGTGGGCGGCCGGCATTGGAGCGGCTCGGTGGTCGCTGACTCCTGCAAACAGTCAGTAGAGAAGCGTAACATTATATTTAACATTTATGATTTGTCAATCTCATTAATAAACATGTTAAAATATCATCTTGATCCTTTTGTTAAACATTTTGACATTCTTTTGGAAACAAAACGCAAAAACTGTCCAAATATCTATGGCAAGGGTCAGTTCCATATATGATTTTCATGAAATTAACAAATGAATTAGCATTTCTATGTTTCTTTATTTATCAAACCAGTTGAATTAATAAACTTTAATAACATGAAACTTATTAGCCTACTGTTATACTTTTCACAAAGGAATGCTGCTCTCTGTGTAATATAGTTCATAGTGAACATGAAGTCTCAGATTAAGAGTAGTGCTCTTGTAGACAAAAGGTGAATATATTACCAGATTACCATTTCAGCATTTGCAAAAAAATGACATGATCATTTTTAGACACATTTGAAACGTTTTATGATCAGATCTAGTTACCCAAAGAATTGTTTTACATTTTTATAAAGTATTATACGCTAGAATATTAGAACTATAACGTTTAGTTATGAAAATTGTCGTACAAGAACAGGAGCATGTAATCAAACTCACATTTTGTTGGTAACGATGTAAACACCTCTGGAATTCTACCGGAAATAAAGCGTAGGAGATCGATATTAACTAAAGACTTGTCTCCGTCTACTAAAAATATAAACACGTTAATGAGAAGCGCAACAATAACAGAAAACCAGTATGAGAGATGCTACAATCTGTTGAAGTGCACGTAAAATATCTAGAGTTCTACCTGGTTTATCGTTGGAAAGGTTACATTTTATATACGAGATCTCCAATTTTATGAAAATCATTACTAACCTGAATACCGACTCGATATATGAGATCTCCAATTTTATGAAAATCATTACTAACCTGAATACCGACTCGCTCAAATAGAAAATAACAGAAAACTTTAAAATAAATAAATGACTGTAAATATTATTACACAAACTGTGACAAAGCACCTGTCACCTTTTGCATAATGGCAGTCATGTGTGACACTTTACGATTCCACGATTAAATTCTATACTTTATAATGAAAATAGAATCAAGTGATATAGAGTGTCACCTAGATACTAATATTATTTCACTAGCGACTCCACTTATTAAATAGTTTATAGCAGTTCATTATTACCACTAAAACGTGTACAAATATATTAATTCCATATAGCACATAATCATCAAAAGTCAATGTACTTCTTCCGTCGCACATATAATACTCAATGTACTATCAACATATGGTCCGTTACTAGATCTACGATATACATGTACTGTACTAGCAGACAGTATCTCCTTAGTTATTAGTACGAAGATCAATTCAAATACTGGTCACAAACCGGGTTTTTCTTCTACATTTAACTTAGGTGCGTTGGCCTACCTTTAGAATACAGTGTTTGGAGACAAGACTCCACTATTATTACTATATGATGACATTACATCCAAAGATATAAAAAGCACACACTAAAAAATACAAAAAAAACAACAACCGGGATTGAAGGCCCCAAAGAATCAACTATGGATTGAATAATGTTAATTTTATATTAGTCAAATTTGGATACTATTATATAATAATGTTATGATTTTACAAATAGCGGTGAGGGGGCACCTTTAGAATTCAGCACCAGTTGAGTGTAGATCTAGGTCTATATTTTCTATATATCGAAGGATACATGTATCGATACTCGTCTTTTTTCTTTTCCTTTCTTTTCTTTTCCACTTTGCGGACGTTTTCAAGAACAGAAATCTGATATTAGTGCCTTTGCCGCTTTCGATATGTTTGGGATTAATCTGAATGGTTTACTTTACCTAGGCTTAGTAGTTGTTAATGCAGACATAGTAGTGTTGTATATTTTGTAGAAATTAGTCTAGTAATCGCTTCGATCTTTCTACGGGTGGACGTTTCATTGGAAGGTCACATATTTTCGTGTGAATCCCAAACTATTTTAGGCTAGTATCGATAATAAATGGGTTTTCACGTGTCCTTTGGATGAATAACCACAAACACATCGTGATTTATAACCCACTTACGTTGGCCCTGATACAAGTTCTTTGGCGGAAAACAAATGCATATTTCTATCTTGTCGATGTGCTGCTTGTCTGATGTTGTGATTATTTAGTATTATTACGCAGCGTAACGCTTGTTTGTAATGCACGGTGAAGTGTGATCTAATTTATTACGACTACAGTAACGAATGTAATAATATATATCCACAATACGTGTTTTAAAACCCATTTTAGTGTTGTTTTACATGAGATCTAGGACATACTTGACTTGAGTGGACATTGTCAGGAACTATTTCTTTTTGGCGTAATCTGCCGTTACTAGGCAAATGATGACATCCACAATACTAAATTTGCTATGCTGTTTGGATACTTATTGTTAGTTTTACTGTTACCATGGTAAAGTCACATATAAATGAATGCAGTCAATCGTAAAGTTGTGGGTACCACATAAATGTAATGTCAAAGACATAGGTCACGTGACCTAGACACGTCACTACCCTAGGTCATGGCGACCTTCTAATCTGACGAGACGATTTTTATTTAAAGGAACTCAATCACAGTTTTTGTTGAATGTAAAATAAAAAATATATATATATCTCCACGGATAAATAGCAAGATACAAAATAAATAAAGTATGAACATATTGAAAAGCAGTGGCATATGCAGAGGTGTAGGTTGTTGCCAAATCAAATATATAGACATCCAGGTAAAATATGTTTGACCATGAGTTGTTTTCTACCATAGAAGTTTTTACTGAATTAATTACACATGACATAGTATCTGACAACAGTGAGCACCATTCTGACCCACACATACATTTATGGGTTAGTTCTTTCACAAAATTCAATAATCTTGTGTTTATAATAAAATGGTGGTCCTCTTCAAAATCAAAGTACTGTTAAAGGGGCAAGATCATACTTGCATAGGGGAAAATGGTCACTATCGGGGTTATTACATATTCTGAAAGAA
>JAVCKZ010113733.1:0-10135 GCA_034780755.1 Lepetodrilus elevatus | reverse complement strand
AAATCCATTAAATCTATCGGCCAATTTTATTTTTTATTTTTTCCCCTCCTCCGACATCAGACTTCCCTCGAAAAGATGCGTGAACCAATTTATTAAAAATAAAAGGCCTAAGGACTAGTAGAAATTCATAACATTTGTTATTTCTATCACTATTCAGGCTAGTAAGTTTTAAAGTTAGTTTCTATCACTGCTGCAATGCAAAGCAATCAATCAATGTAATATTTGTAATGCTGATGCGCCGTTTCAGGCATGCTCTGACAAGTTGAAGAACGAGATGAAGGACTTTGGATACCCGCCGCAGTTCCCCGCCCAGGAACAGGAGGAGGAGAAGCCGGCGGATAGCGACCCAGTGCCCAAAGCTAAATTTGGAGGAAAGAAGGTATGGATGTTTGGAACGAGGAAGTATTGTGAAGTACTAAAACGTTTATTGTATGGTCTGAAATCTAGTTGGCAAGTGTTCTCAGTTAAATTTCTATAAAAAAAATATTTGCTTTTCTTTTCGTATACTTAGCCAGCCATCTCATTTTGCAATATTCTCTTGTTCCAAGAGCTGTGACAAGTGGAATCCCCTGGTTCCATAGTGAATTTTACTACCATCTGTCCATGTCCTCTGACCTCTGTCCTCTGTCCTCTGCTCCCTGCTCCATGTCACTTCCGCGCATGCGCCGTAACCTCATCCTTTTTTCTCTTGTCATCCTTTACAAGAAGGATTGTTTTGAAGAGCTGAGTATCAAAGTTTGATTTTATGGTCCAGTACAGGACTTTTAGCTTCATACTACCTTAGTAGCTTATCTACTATCATATCATATCATATCATATCCCCTATATTATATTCTATTCACTATGGAACCAGGGGATTCCACTTGTCACAGCTCTTGGAACAAGAGAATAATGCAAAATGAGATGGCTGGCTAAGTATTCTCACGAAAAGGGGAGATAATTAAAATCTCCTTTAATTTCTATTTCCCTACAGTTCTGTATTATTCTGTAGGGTAGGGTTTTGACCAAAACCTCTGCTTTCTATGTATCGTGTGTTCTTGTTGTTCCGCAGAGCAAGGTTCTAGCCAAGACCGGGGGACTCAAGTACCAGTGGCAGATCATGGGCGCCATGGGACTGAAGGACGAGGAGATCAAGGAGTTTGCCGACCCCATGCACTGGCTGAAGTACTTCCCACCGCATGCCAAGGATGACCTTAACAAAATGGGGGTCAAGGTCAGTTGTGCATGTTTTCAAATTCAAAACAAAATCCTAATGTCACACATACATTTGTACCTAACAGGCTTTGTTTTATTTAATTTTACTGCTTGTTTTAGATGATTGACCTTGACCTTTCAGGTTGACTGGAGAAGGTCATTCATCACGACAGACGTCAACCCATACTATGACTCGTTTGTGTGCTGGTCCTTCATACGCCTAAAGGAGAGAGACAAGATAAAGTTTGGGAAACGGTACTTAATGTTGTTTTAGCAGCGCAGCCAATGTCAAATAAAACATCCTAATTCGGACGCCATTTTTTTTATTACTAATATTAGTGCTGTGGGATAATTTTGTGTTAACTTTTATCATAAATATTTAACATACTTTCTGCAGGATGCAACCAAAGATCCTATATTGATTAGTCTTTGGGATTAATTAAGATGTAGGAAAGTTAGCCTCACAACTTACTATTTGAATTCCAGATATACGATATTCTCTCCAAAAGATGGACAGCCCTGCATGGACCATGATCGCAGCTCAGGGGAGGTAACTCATATGCATAATGTTGACTGGTGAATATTCAATTGATAATGCCCTTTGGCTCTTGTGGCAAACATTGTGGCAATTTTTTAAATGCACCTTTAATTCATACTTCGCCTAATTATGATTATTTACAATAAATATTTAATTTTTATTTGCATTTGACAAATACAATTCAATGTAAACATTCTAACTTATACTGCATAAACAATTTAGGATTATGCTCTTTTTATTATGGAGTGACCTTTGACCTTTTTATTATGTAGTGACCTTTGACCCAATTACCTCTATTTTTAGGGTGTGGCTCCTCAGGAGTACACGCTGATCAAGATGAAGGTCCAGCAGCCGTATCCTGCTGTGTTAAAGTAGGTAGTCACATGGTTACTACCACACACACACTTCAGATCAGTACTACATCAGTGAAATATTAATAAAATCGCTCGTTCACAAGTGTGAAGAAAAATCGTACCAATCGATTCATTCTTACACCCTGTCAATCAACTGTGTGTAAATCAAGTTAATCACTTCCTTTTTTAACTATTTTATTGATACCTTTAACCAGAAATGCCTTAAAGTTAAAGAGCAGTGCCTGTGTCTTAATCCAGCTGGAAGCGTGTAACATTTGTACCAAAATCATACATTTATTTGGCTAGTGCATTTTTATTCTAATACGTTTTGTACACAAATGAACAAATAGTACTTCCTTATCTTGCAGCTCGGTGAAGACTAAGTCAGTGTTCCTGGTGGCGGCCACACTACGACCCGAGACCATGTACGGTCAGACCAACTGCTGGCTGCGACCTGACATGAAGTACGTAGCCATGGAAACCGTTACCGGGGATATCTTTGTCTGCACTCGGAGATCCGCGCGCAACATGAGATTCCAGGAAATGACGGCTAATCCGAACGGAGATAGCATCGTAGCTGAATTCATAGGCCAGGTTTGTTTGTTTATATAACCATGTCACTTGTAGCGGTCTACTCTCGTAGCACTTGTTGTCGTAATTTGGTGAAAGACATTAAACTTTACTTGTATGCTTTTTAAAGTATCTATATTTAATTTAAAATATTTAATGTCATCTATTTGTCTTCCTGAATAGGGGAGATAACCTACATTTGTTTGTGTTCTGTTGTCAGGACATCATGGGAATGGCCCTATCGGCTCCTATGACGTCCTACAAGACCATCTACACCTTGCCTATGTTGACCGTCAAAGATGACAAGGGTAGGATATATACTAGGACATTGTAACATCGGGCCCCGAGATTACAAAACATATTCATTTTTAGTATGAACTCTTCTCAATTCAATGTTTTGTTCACAAATCCTGATATTCATGTATGGCAATTATCCACAGATCTGTGGAAATCCGCTGAATTATTTGTACAGGAATCGATATAATTGCACTGGAGGTGGATAATAATTTTGTATTGCATTATGTTCATAATCTATTTATTACGTATTTCCCTGTTCCAGGTACCGGTGTTGTTACGAGCGTCCCCTCTGATGCCCCGGATGATTATGCAGCACTCCGAGATCTGAAGAATAAACCAGTACGATATGGAAATATATGTTTTTCTTTTCGTTTACTTAGCCAGCCATCTCTTATTGCATTATGCTCTTGTCCCAAGAGCTGTGACAAGTGGAATCCACTGGTTCCGTAGTACTCTGAATTGACTTAAATAGATTTAAATTAATATGTAATTAAATGTAATAATATGTAGTAAATGTGAAGGTAACAGGTTTACATCTTGTTCCAGGCGCTTCGAGAAAAGTATGGTATCAAGGACAACATGGTGCTGCCTTTTGAACCGGTGAGTTGTAGGTTATTGTAACACATTTAGGATTTTCTTTTCGTTTACTTACCCAGCCATCTCTTATTGCAATATTCTCTTGTCCCAAGAGCTGTGACAAGTGGAATCCCCTGGTTCCATAGTAATTTTAACATCCATCTGACCCTGTCCTCTGACCCCTGTCCTGTCCTCAACTGCCGACTCTCGTATTTTTTGCCTATGAATTTTAGAAGGAAAACTATTATTTTCAGTGAGAGGAAGCGCATGTCGGTTGTGGTTAGGCGCCCCGACGGCCAAATACAGCTGTATTGTAAAGGAGCAGTGAGTATTTGTGTATTACAAACTAGCCATTGCTTGCAGGGTTGCTGCAACACTATGCTCTAAAGCTGCTACAGATTAATAGCTGGAAATAATTCCTAACGCGGTTCTAATCCTTAGCACAGTGTTTTTTTCTTCTTTTTAATTTTTGTTTTGTTTTTGTTTTTAAATAACGTATGTTTAATCTCAAATTATCTTCAATCTGATAAATTTGTGGCTGAAAGAATTTTGGTTTTTATTGGGTTCAAATCGTAAAATGATCACAAATGAAATGTCTCACATTATGTTTTGCAGGACTCGGTTGTCTATGAAAGATTAGACGAGACTCAGCTATACAAAGAGGCCACTTTGCAGCATTTAGAAGAGTTTGCAACAATAGGTCAGTTCCATGCATTGTTACTTTCTTATTTTATAATGAATTTCATTAATTTTTATCAGCACAAATTTTGACAGATCATATTAATTAGTCGTCGCCTATGGGTGAAAAATTCTCGCTGCGACGTAAAGCATAAATTAATTCATTCACTCATTCAAATAATTTTAAAACAAAATAAATTAATAAAGAAGAGGGGAAAAAAAGGTGAAATATAGAAGTAAATGGCGTCAATGATGGATAAGATCCCTCTAAATTTGTCTTTTCTTTTTACGGACCAAAGGAAATATTTGAAATAAAGCAAGTTTGTGCATAATCCAAGTCCAAGTTTAATTGTTACGTAGGTCTGCGCACCCTGTGTATCGCCACCGCAGATATATCGAAAGAATTTTACGACGAGTGGAAGCACACGTTCTACAAGGCCAGTACCTCCATTCAGAACAGAGAGAAGAAACTGGAGGAAGCCGCCGAACTCATTGAACGGGTAATTTAGAGTTATCTCACCTTGGCTTAAAATGGTGTACTTCATGGGTCAGTTGATTGTTGCCTTGTGTTTGAAAGTATGATTGCAGAGTATTACATCAAAATTATACAATGCTGGTGGAAATAATCTACAGTAAATTTAGAGTTATCTCATCTTGGCTCAAAATATGTGGGGTGATTTTAGAGTTATCTCACCTTGGCTCAAAATTGGTCCACTACAAAGGCAAGTTTATTGTTCACTTATGTTTATGTTTGAAAGCATGATGTCGGCTTATTTGTTGGTATTGCATCAACATTCTTCAATGCTGGTGGAAATATCCATGAAATCAAAGGCTGGATATGTATTCATTTTAATGAGATTTTGTGTCTTGTCATACAAAATGCTACTGTAACGAATATTGTCATTTTTTACTGTTTTTCTTTGCTGCAGAATCTTAAACTTCTGGGTGCTACTGCTATTGAAGATAAACTTCAAGATGTAAGTTGTGTTTCCCATTCTATATACTTTATTTTATATATATATTTATTATTGTTTATGTTGCACTCTTTGTGAATCCTCGATACATTCATCGCAAATGGGTGAAAGATTCCTGCAGCGACATTGAACTCCATATTCACTCACTCACTCCTCGATAGATATATGAGTTAATTTGTTTTTATTGTATTGATATCACATTAGTTTTCTTTCTTTAAGTCATCGTCACATGTGAGTGAAAGATTCCAACTACGATATAAAATATAAACCATACTCATTTAATTATATTTTGCAAATATTTTGTTCAGACAAATAATTGTAACAATAAAATTTATTGAGTAATTCAAATTTTTATTTCAAAGAAAATATTAATGCGGTTTGCTTGCCTTTTGTGTCTGTTTAAGTTTTAATAAAATGAATCCCTATGTTTTGTGTCTGTCTAAGTTTTAATAAAATGAATCCCTATGTTTTGTGTTCAGGGTGTCCCGGAGACCATTGACACACTGTGTCGCGCTGATATCAAGATCTGGGTCTTAACTGGAGATAAACAAGAAACAGCTATCAACATTGGTACCAGCAATTTATCCCTTCGTTTAGTTTGTTTAACTAAAATGTTAAAGAAATGCGATTTTGAAATCAAAATCATAGACATCAATAGCTAGTCCTGAAATTGTGATAAACGAGAACCAGTTATTTCCGTAGTTATTATTATTATTATTAGTAAATTATATTATTCATTTTGATGACTGTTGATCTTTATTGTATTATTGAAATATTATGTTTGTAGATACTAAAGAATACATTTTCCAATACACTTTGGAGATGGTACTGAAAATGTTTTATGTATATTTCAGGGTATGCGTGTAAGCTGTTAACACCGAGTTTGGAGTTGATGATCATCAATGAACATAGTTTAGATGTGAGTTCAGTGTGAGATCTACACTTTTACCACACATAGAAATTTGTTAGATTAGATCTATGTGAAATTGATATCAGAATTTATTTTCACCATATTTATGTTTTCGCTCAATTCAGGATCTCATCTCAATGAAATATTGAAGTAGAGTTACTGAAAAATCATGTTTCAATTTTCTATTTTCACCATTAACCCTCTATCCATTGGTAATTCTCTGTAATACAGCTCCAGTTTACACCAGCATGGAAAAGGTTAATTTGACCACAAAAAAATCAAATAATTTTTGATGATATGTCCAGTTTACACCAGCATTTTCTATGATATGTCCACTAATATTTTACCTTGACGACATCTATTGAAAAATTAAATGAATTAAATATTTTGAGTTGATTTTGATCAGCTGCCTATAATGAATTAATGTCTTTCTTATACTGTTGTCGTGTGTCTTATACTGTTGTCGTGTGTTGTTGTTGCAGAGCACTAGAGATGTTTTCATCAGTAGGAAACAAGACTTTGGAGACGCCTTGGGAAAGGAGAACGATGTAGCTCTTATTATAGATGGTCAGGTAGGGACACCTTTTGTGAAAAAAAGTCCTCAATATTTTATTTAATAATAAATATTAATTTGTATAGCATAATATATTAATGTTCATCCTTGCATGGGAACATTACATTCTTGTTTCTTATATTGTAAAATGTTTAAGAATGTTTCATTGAAGTAAAATAAATATAAAAAATAGTTGTGAGGAGAATAGTGTTCATGGTGTATGGTCATTAATGTATATTTTATTTCCAGACATTAAAATATGCTCTGTCGTGTGATTGTCGACACGACTTCTTGGAAATTGCCAAATCCTGTAAAGCAGTCATTTGTTGTAGGTAAGTGGTATCCATATCTCATTAATCAAAAGTAAAAATGTCTTTTTGGCAATATTATGAATACCTGTAAATTCATAGTTTTTCTGGAATTACAAACTTTTAAGCAAATCTATTCTAGCAGAATCCAAAATGAATCCAAAATGAAACCAAAATGATACTGAAATTGGAATCTGTGTCAAATGTGTTGAATTTGCTTTAAAATAAGATACTACTTGTAAGCTTGTCTCTCCTGAACAGAGTATCTCCGCTACAGAAAGCAGAGCTAGTAGAGCTCGTGAAGTCATCACAGAAAGCTATTACGCTTGCTATAGGAGACGGTGCTAACGATGTCGGTATGATTCAGGTAATTAATTGATCAATTATATATAATAAAAATATACAATCTTTAGACATAAAATATGAAAATATTGTAATTTTCCAGAAAAATGACAATTCAGGTAATTAATTAATCAAGTATTTGATTAAAATATACAATTTTGAAACAGGATATGAAAATGTTGTAATTTTCTGGGGAAAATGACAAAATAATTTGGAAATTTTGGCATATTTCTGTTTTTATTTTTCACAATCCTGGAAATGTGAGTTTGCAGTGAAAAGGAAAACCTACAATGTTTTAATGGTTAAAGGGTATAAGATGACATATTGTCACGTTTATTTCACTTTCGCCAGGCTGCCCACGTGGGTGTGGGAATCAGCGGAATGGAGGGCCTGCAAGCAGCCTGCGCCTCCGACTACGCAATAGCTCAGGTAATGCTCAGTCTTAGTTTTACACAGTATACTGCTCAGGTAGTCTCACACTCGTTCAGTATTTCAGTATTTATATTTCTGTATTAATTCATCCCATGCCGTTAATATACTGAACATCTGAAATTTATAAACCCATTTAAATATAACTGTTTGCCTGCTTGTATTATTATTATTATTATTATTTTAATATTATTATTATTAGTGTTATTATTTTTTAAGTGTTATTATTATTATTATAATTATTATTAACATTATTATTATTATTATTATTATTATTATTATATTGTCATTATTATTATTATATTGTCATTATTATTATTATTATTATTATTATTATTATTATTATTGTTATCAATATTATTATTATTATTGTTCTGTCCACAGTTCCGGTTCCTACAGAAACTACTGCTGGTGCACGGTTCCTGGAGCTACAGCCGACTGTGCAAGCTTATCCTGTACTCTTTCTACAAGAACATCTGTCTATATGTCATAGAGGTACAGTCGCTCTGTTTAAACCCACACCCAGTTGACATGTTTATGGTCGACTTAATTTGACCTAGAAAATGGACGCATTATTTATCTATGCAAGTGGTGTATTCCGTCTATACTTATTCGCATTTATTATCAGTATTGTCACATTTAAATGAATTTGATGAGTAGCTATATTTGGTATTATATGAGCTATTTACGTTTTTCGTGTAACACTAATCAATATTTTCACATTTAATTGTCACAAATGGGTGAAAGGTTAATTCACTCACATTTAATTGATAAATTTGCTAGTGGATCAGAAGCATTAGATGACACAAGCTACCAGAAATTCCCTTTTTCACATTCAGAATACCCATACGGTATTTCTCTTTCATTTATACCCAAGAGAATGCAGTCGGAATATTCTTCGGATTGACAGGAAGTGACTCTAAATATATGATGTGTTTATGAAAATATGCATTTCTTTTACTCCTTTATTTCTTTTCTTTTCTTGTCTAATCCATTCCTTGTCCAACATCTTCTCTCTTACAGCCGAAGAGTTATCACCGAGCCCAAACTAAAACCGTTTTCCGTACTAATTTTTCTTTCAGCTGTGGTTTGCAATTGTAAGTGGCTTTTCAGGACAGATTTTGTTCGAGAAGTGGACACTGGGCCTGTACAACGTGGTATGTGGCCAGAAGACGCCGTCTGTCTGTCTGTGTCATAATCGTCCTGGTGTCCGTCCGTCTGTCCGTTTCAGTATTGTGGCATGGCTGGGACCTTGACCCCTGTCAAGCGAATGACATAAGGGGAGATAACTTCAATGCAAAACAAAAAACAATTTTTTTTTTTTTTTAAACAGAATTTTGAACAAAATGTCTATGATTACCATTACTATTATAATTTTTGTAAGGTATTTAAAAGTATTAAAAAAAATTAGTTGAAGTTATTTTTATCATTTTCTGATTGATACAAGTTTCAGATAAATATTAGCTGTGAACAGAATATTTTTTAGACTTATAATTTTCATCAGGTATTCAAAAATATTTAACATAATATTAATATTAAAAACTTTATTTTTTTGTATGTTCTTTTATCATTTTCTGATTGAGATAATTATGTTTCTGATGAATGTTTACCTGTCTTCATGAGTTGTCTTCCCCTGTGTCAGCACAACCATGTACAGATTATTATCTGGAATTTTAGCAACATAGTAGTTCCCAACGGCCCATCCACATGGTTTTATTTTATAGATGTAGATTGGTATGGATTGTATGTACATGAATGTATATTGGTCACAGATGCTGTTTGACAAAGTATTTTGTTGAAATCAGTGATGAAGATTTCGAATTTTCCATAATATCTCATTGGGTTGAGTCGTCACATATGGGTGAAAGATCCCGCTGTGACATGAAACAACTCACTGAGTTGATTCACTATTTATAAAAAAAACATAATTATGGATTTTCTTCTTATAAAATTGGCTACATCCATTTTGAAAATTACACATACCCAGTAGTTTTTGTTTAGCACTAGAACAAATAAATTGAATTTCAACAGGCTACTTACGTCGAACTTGCATCTATTACCTTGTGTCATGTCGTTGTGTCGACAGTTTTCAGTTTTACGTTGTGGTTCATGTTAATTTTTATTTTGACAGTTTTGGTTTCAAATAGTGAATGGCTTCTCAGGGCAGATTCTGTTTGAGCGTTGGAGTATTGGTCTGTACAATGTGGTAGGTATACCATCCACTGACAACATGTTACACTAGGGCGTGGATAGATTCCACTCTTTCTTATCTTTATTATTACGTATCATAACGTATCCATCGATAATAAAAAATATAAATTAAAAAAATATATATATATCCTTGAGTCACCGGTTTCCGATCACTTAACGAACAGCAGTCCGTAGCATGCGATCTGTGTTCATAATCTAAGAA
>JAVCKZ010113722.1:0-10136 GCA_034780755.1 Lepetodrilus elevatus | reverse complement strand
CTAAATATTCGAAAACCGATGATTTCCAATTTTCGTAAATTCTAAAAATTCGAACAGCCGCAAATCTAATTATTTTATAGCGTACGAATAATTAGAGTAATTACGGTACCTACATTTATGATTATACTCCTATTCCAAATATCCCCATAGATCAGTTTGATTAAGTACAAGTTTTTCGAAGTATTTCAGCAGCTTATTTGACATTGCATATTATAGGCTAAATATAATACTAATCAATATAATTCATATTTCAATCATTTACGTGTACCCTTCGAGACTATATATATTTAAACAGGGATCGCGCTAGCAGCATCATATATTTAGGTAGCCTAAACAAAAATAAATAAAAGCATGGGTGTTTCACATTTTGTATTGTTTGTAACTTTGATTTCCCAATACTTACTGCATAAATTCATAGTGAAATACGTTGCTTTCATTTTATTCCATACTAGAATAAATGATGGTTTAGTTTTTGTAATTAAATATCTGAAGAAATAAAGAGAGAACATCAAGAGAACAAGAGAACAATTTTCTTTAATAATTGCCGTAATTCGTTTCATTTGATAATATATGACCATCTTTGTATAAACCCATAGCACTGCAACAGCGCATTACATTGGCTAGTTACTTACATTTCAGCCAATCAACAGTCAAGTAACAGAATATATCCCAAAATTATGGGATGCTTTCCTACCGCCATTTTGGCTAGCACGCTATGTGGAAAACACATAAGAAAACTTAGAATTTATTCCATTATATTTCGTTGAAACCAACACTAATTAGTAGAAAATGGAGGCCGTGAGAGCTTTCAATAATGAGGTAAATATCTGAAGATTCAGATCGACTGCAGTTTTGCCTTAATGGTAAAAAACTACGAATGTAGTCAAGGGTACAGGGATCGAGTGAACATGCATCATGGCATTTGTTGGCGAGCATTCATAATTTCGCTTGTTTGCTTTGTCATAAACTTTGCGTCAATATCGAATTATTGTTCTTGTCATTGCTACTGATTAAGTATTCATGCACATTTAACATGTTTAAGTTGTTCGTACGAAACGTTCTTAGTCGCTTTGTTAAATATATCATAAATAAATCGGGTCATAAATAAATCGGGGCTAGTTTCACTTTGATTATGGACAATTTATGATAACCTTTCCAACTTCAAAGTACTTCTTCATTTCAACTGCATTACGTTTCATTTTTGTTTGTTTCTATGTATGGAAAGCAAGGTCTTAGTTTTGTTCAAAACCTAATCCGTAAATTTCTTTTGCACAAATAATAATGACGAGTTCCTTTAGTTGGTAACCTAGATACAGTGTGTATGGTCGAGCATCCTATATTTGTTAGTATCCTAAATTCTAGCTCGAGATACCTCTGACTGTACCTGGTGGCCATATGAGACTTTTTATGTATATGTATAGCCAGACTACAGCTAGAGAGCGTTGCTTAATATAGAATGATATAATCCCTCAAGGGAGAGGAAGAAACAAAAAATAGTAGAAATAAAATGCACACAACATCGACTGTAATGTATTCTTGGGTGATTTGTTAGTTCCTCTGTATGCATCATGCTAACAGATGTACGTATCCATCCATGTTATCGGTCCGAGAATTTCTTTTATCAAATAATCGTGTTCTATTGTGAATCCATTTGCTTTAAAATCCCGACAAATCTCGCAGTGCTAGTAGGCGAGATAAGTGACGTTTGCTCATTTTTGCACTATTGCACTATACAAAATAGACGTAATATATAATATGATAATAATACGCAAGATTTAATTGATCCTAAAATGGCGTCTCGATAAATGAAGGATATTTGAAAGAAAAACGTCTGGACGATAACATGGATGGATACATGCATCTGTTGGCATGATGCGTACAGAAGAACACATTACTATATAGTGTGAATCGAGTTTGTGCACGTTTTATTTCTATGATATTTTGTTTCTTCCTCTCCCTCGATGGGAAGAGAAATTATATCATTCTATATTAAAAGGACTCGTACACTTCGTGATTTACCTATGCCCGTTTTTATTATTGGTCATATGTAATATTTGCAAGTACAAACTTTCAGGCATGAAATGCCACGCAAACCCATAAAAATATGCTGTTGTACTTAACGGATGTAAACAAATCGTTTGTTTTGAAAATGGCGTCATCTGCATTGTTTCAAGCACATGACGTCACAATGTTGGATGAAATCGCATAGCAACATTGCATTATCATGTTAATAAGCTGTTCACAGTTTTATGCAAACAAACGGACTGCCCGAAAAATGAGCATAGTTATCAATAGCAGGTCATTTGGAAGGATTCAATCACACTATGGTGGAGGATCATCAGCTCTAAAACTTGTATTTTGGTGTATGAGTCACTTTAAGCAACGCTCTTTAGCTGTATACATATACATATACAAAGTCTCGCATATATAAAAAGTCTCATGGCCAGCAGGTACAGCTAGAGGAATCTCGAGTGACCTAAAATCGTGACCTAACTTTGCACGCAGATTTTCGCGAATGTATTGCACGTGCATCGATTGTGACGCTTTTACGTCATACGTCATCATTTGGAAAGTTGTCTGCCAAAGAAAGTCAGGATGCAGATGGAACAGGTAAATATCAACATAATCCATAAATTATAGTAAAAAAAGTAATAACATAGTTAAGCAAATAAATATGGGATGTTTGACTTTTGTTTTGATGTAGAAAAAATATCAATTTTGTGGATAGATGAGACATAATACATTTACACATAGAAATTGATTACAATTATTTTGTTACAGGACCACGAGAAACCCACATTAAAATACAAACGATATGACCACAACCAGCTTACAGAAGCTTATATTGCAGTCAAAGATGGAAAGTTTGCTGTGAGCAAAGCATCGAGGGTTTATGATGTTCCGATGCAAACTCTACGTGACAGAGTGATAGGCAAAGTCAGCATCGACACTGTCACGACTGGTCGTGTCCCGGTTCTCTCCCTTGAAGAAGAACAGAGGATTGTAACCCAACTTCAGCATGTTGCAAAGTTGGGCTATGGCTATACTAGGCAAGAAGTTGTCGATATGGCAACAGATTATGTTGTCCAGTTGGGGAAGAGAACCAAAGAAACGCCACTCACCATGAACTGGTTCTGTAAATTCATCTGTAGATGGCCGGAAGTAAAGGATTTAAAACGTAGATCGATTGAAGTATTGCACGGCAAGTCAACATCAAGTGCAGTGTTGTCAAGTGCAGTGGTGTCGGACTATTTCGAGGAACTGGATAAGATCATGACAAAGTACGAGCTCCAAGACAAACCGCATCTAATCTTCAATGTAGACGAGATGGGTGTGACGGAGGACAACACAACAACCATCATTGGTGCTGGAAGCGCTAGTGGAATCGCCATTCCACCGTTCTTTGTATTTGCTGGGAAGCGTTTGATGCCAGAACTATTGAAAGGGGCTTCTCCAGGTGTCAAGGGGGTGATGTCCGAAACAGGATGGTCCGATGCAGAAATATTCAGAAAATATTTGCAGGAACATTTCATCAAATTTGTCCCACAACGAGAGCCGGGACAACATCTGCTTCTGGTTTTTGATGGCGACTCTTCACACATCTCTGTTGACTTGATTGACTGGGCAAAGACACAGAACATCGTATTGGTTGTTCTTCCAGCCCGTACATCACATGTGCTGCAACCATTGTATGTAGGCTGCTATGGTCCATTCCAAAGGTTTTACACCAAAGAATGTCACAAAGCGTCACGTAAACGAGCTACTCCCGTAAAACGTCATGACGTATGCGGCTTGTCCTGCAAGGCGTACTCCAAAGCACTTTCAGAGAAAAAACTCTGTGCAGCGTTCAAGAAGTCTGGCATATTCCCCCTTGACAAGGACATCGTTAGCAAGGAGACCCCTGATGATACGGACACCCCTCATGATACGGACACCCCTCATGAAACTGACACCCCTCATGATGGGGACACCCCTGATGATCTGGACACCCCTGATGATCTGGACACCCCTGATGATCATCTGGACACAACACAGACAACTCCAAAAGTCACCTTTCCCTCGTGCATCCAGGCAAAGAAAACCGACGGTAAAAAGAAAACAAGACGCCAGATAATAGGAAGGATCATAGCTGGAAAAGCTGTAAATAAAAAAGGGATCAAACAGAAATTTCATCACTATAGCCCTTATTAGAACAGACTAAAATCTGCACGGGTTACGTCCCTTTATGCTGGCGAGTTCCGGTTATTTCTAACATGGCGGAGACACCGCTAGTTGCAACTTTAATCAGCATAAACAAAAGTAACATGAAAATATTATAATTTTATTTAAACGTAACCCTCACCCTGCTGGATTAGGCAAATACATTGTATTATATCTATAATCTAAGAAGAATATACTAATTTACTACAAGTAGCTTCTTAATTAATTAACTTTACACAGATATTTACCTGAATTGCAGGGTGCCTGAAGATAGCAACATAACCTCAGGGTTAGAACTTAGCTTTAAAACATACTCGCCCAATAATGATATAAATAACAAAACCTGAAATTTTTACTAGCTTGTAGGATACCTTTAACATTAGAGTCGCCTATGGGTGAGATATTCCTGCCGCGACGTAAAACGTTAATTCAATCAATCAATTTAACATTAGGAGAAATGTGGGAACTTTTATCCTTGTACCCTGAATAGTTTATTGATTTGTTCACTCATGCTCAGAAGGACAACACTGCAAAACTCGAAAGTGTTCTGGTCCACTTTATTAACCTTCTCCCTGCTGAATAGACTCAAAGTGTTTTATTTCTGCATGTGAGGGTTAATAAGAAGTTCTTTCTGCTGACACAGAATTCTAAAATCTTTTCCATCTTTCGTTTCATCGCCCGTCGCAAATGGGTGAAAGATTCCCGCAGCGACGTTAAACTCCATATTCACTCACTCACTCGTTTCATCGCCAGACGGAAACCTGTTGAGCTTTACGACCTTCTCGTTCGCAATGGATTACTAAATTTAGAACCACTAATAATATATATTAACAATAGAAACAGGCAGGTGGTTAAATATATATCCAATGTAGACAGATTATGTGCCCTGTGCCACGTAGAAATTGGCGATGAATTTCATTTTGTACTAACAATACGCACACAAGAATCTAACAAGCCCATGCACTGCACTATAATTGTTAACTGTTGGCGACTTGACCGGAACTCGCCAGAAGCTAAATTCTGAGAAAATACGGCAATTAAATCAGGGGCAGATAAGTATGTTTCTAATACAGGCTATAATGAAGAAAAAGGCAGCACATGCAAACAGGTTGTCAGGAAGAGAAGAAACATTGTACATGTTGTAGCTGACCATACCGACCATCACATATCTGTGTTAGACATTGATATTGACGATGATGAAAAATGATGTGTGTGTAGCAAGTACTCCTGAAGAAGTCTGCAGTAGTACATTGGTTATTTTTGTTAAATGGGTACAGTGTGATAACACCGCCTGTGGACAGACACATCTCAGGTTTTCCTGCACAGAAAGTGCAGTCATTCGGAAAGGAGATAATTTCTATCGCTACCACTGGCCCGCTGAAGAGTGAACTCCTGTTGTACATGTTGTATATAATGTTACTGTCGACGTCGTAATTTACATTTGGAATTGAAATAATGTTCTAATTTACATTTGAAATTGAAATATTGTTGTAATTTACATTTGAAATTAAAATATAATGTACACATAAATGGTAACATTATTTGTTCATTTTTAAACACAAGTCCAACAGATGATCAGAAATGACGTACAGATCTTGAATCAGTTGACGGGGAAACATTACATGTCGGCATATTACGTCACGAATTTGAGATAGCATGGCCACTCGGTGAATCGTTTACATCAGAATCTTTAAATGGTTACTTTTTTTCTTTCTTTTTTTTTTTGTATTGGGGTTTAAAGTTGCTTTCTAGAATCTTTCACTAATATCACGACTTGTTACTGCTCACTTATATAAAGCTAATAGGAGATGTAAAATATTATTGAATTAAGGGTAAATGGGCATGTGCACACTTCCTTTGGCTGCGTTTCATTCATATTTTAATCATTGATATTGTGCTTAGTGTCACGAAATATGGATACTCTGGGATATCCGTGTAAAGCCTGAGGCATGTATCAATCATTGATTAAATTTAGCAGACACTGAGACCGATGCAAATAAAATTGCATAAAACCTTGTAGATTATTGCTAATATCGCAAGTCGTCGTTCATTCGCAAGTGGCTCGTTGAGTTGTACTGAGTAGAAGGGGACAGTAGTGCTGGAGTGAATTAGTTTACTGATCCATAGGGGGTGGGTGGTAGCGGCGTAGCGCAGTGATAGAACATGAGACTTCAGAGCCAAAAGTCCTGAGTTTAAATCCTGTACCATGAGCCCGGCATCGATGTTTGCGAAAGTTCCATTTCTGACGTGATATTGATGGGATGCGCTATCTGTAGAGTGGCAATGCAGATATGTTTGGTCTTGTTAGTACCAACCAGTGCTAGCAAGTTTACTGCACCGTTTAGCGTTACGGATGTTGCAGGTTTCCTCCTGCCATAAACTGATTTAAGTGAAACAATCTTGAAAGTTTTCCTCCTGCCCTAAACTGATTTAAGTGAAACAATCTTGAAAGTGATTCTAAACCCAATTTAAAAAAAAAGTAAGTTTCCATTCGTCCCAGTACTTTACATACCCATAACACTGGTGTATACTTGTGAAAATGAAAACAAATTGAAACACTTTTCGATACTCTTTATCAGTGGAACAATTCAAATAATGGAAGAAAATCACAGAGCTGTGCTACACATATGACGAAGCGACGTACAAGATATCTTATACAGTCCATTCCATCCAGATTCTCAATGTCCATTTAATTAAATTTAATTAAGGGCGTGATCGATTTGGCGTCTTCTTGTTTTGGTAGAAATGATTCTAGGAAGGGAAATGTTCACCTATGCTCCCCTGCTATGGAGGTGGAGAGTGGGAATTCGTCTGCCAGAAGAAGAAGACGTCTTCTGTCGCAAAAGTCATCAATTATGTGAAAGATTCCCGCCGTGACGTAAAACAATAAATCATTCTGTCGCAAAACAATCAGCAAGAAGACATCTTCTGGAAAATGGATTGTCAAATCGATCACTCCCTTAATGAAATGGAATCACGTGTTTGTGCATGATCATGGGCACAGCTATTGTTTTTAGAGTGCATCATCTTGTACAGATGGGGAGTAATTTGACGATGTTCATCATCCTGACGAGCACAGTCTAGCAAAATTATCTACACTCTTAATTAAAATTAGATAGATACGAAAGTATCGCTCCAAATATATATTGACATACGCTCAACAATGATCTAACGCAACTGCCTGGGGACGTCTGTCTGATTGACCTTTGACCCACACTAATCTACCGATCACCTACATAGTGAAATGTCATGGCCTATGGGTAAGATATTCCTGCAGCGACGTAAAACATTAATTCAATAAAAAACAAACTGAAATACTCTGGTATTCGGTTGTAACGTATCAAATAATCCCACAGAAAGTAAAAAGGACATACTAGCAAGTTCCAAATGAAAATTTACCCCGCAAGACTGCGAAGGTAAGCTGTGATTGGTTAACAGCTGGTTACGGTCAAAGGTCAATCGAACAGCTTATCCCAAAACCAGGCTACTGACGGTATTTAAAGACATAAGGGTAATAATCTCTTTATCATGCAATGTTGATCTTAATTTACGGTTATGAAATTAAGTGTTAATAGTGGAGAATGTCTGCGGTTAGAATGAAAGAACATCGACCACAGCTCTGTGACGTCGCATGTTGTATGTGTGACGTCACAGACGATCAAACACCCACGCACAACAGACAAACTCTTGACTGATATCGAAAATATCTGAATGTTTGCTCATTGCATGATAAAGACTTATGTATATAGAAAACAATTAGGCTAGCATTGTGCGTGAAAGTCTCTAATACATCCGTGCACATCACATTGATCATAGATGCCTGCGGTAAATGAATAAGTCTGCACAAGAGCAGGATCATTTGAATGCTTAACGTATTATAGTCATCAGTGAGCATATTACCAGGACTTTTTCATTATGCAAGTGAATATTTTGTATACAGTGCAATTTTTTTTGGCAAATGCACGTACATGGTGTGTGATTTTTAGCATTGGTGCAGGATTTGCTTCAACATTATTTCAGTGTCTTACAATATTCAATACTATGTGTTTCAGCTCTCCTCGCTGTACGAGGTCCGGCCTCCTATTTCACGTGCCAAGATGGCCAATGTAACTAAATGTGCCATAAAAGCCATCAAGTTCTATAAGCACGTTGTACAGAGTGTTGAAAAGTTCATTCAAAAGGTTGGTACATGATCGTCGTGTATGGGTGAAATATTCCTGCTGCAATGTAACGCATTAATTAAATCAAATGTTATCTAAATTAATCAGTAATTTGTAAATTCCTATAAATTGGGGCATTCTAATATCATTTAATGTGCTTTTATGTTTTTACAATGAAATCGGGAATAATAATGGCATTATCGAAGTATGGGCATGATTTTTATGATGTTTCTTGATCTGAGAAGTATTTCTTATAGTAAATGCATGGTGACTAATGTTATTTCATTGCTTGTTTCAGTGTAAACCAGAGTACAAAGTTCCCGGTTTGTATGTGATAGACTCCATCATCAGACAATCCCGACACCAATTCGGCTCGGACAAGGATGCTTTCGCTCCTCGCTTCACCAAGAATGTTGTGTCCACGTTCCAAAACCTATTTAAATGTCCACCAGACGAAAAGGTGCGTAGCACGTGTATGCGAAAGAATTGTTCTTGATGTTAACTCTTTCCATGCTGGAGGCAAACAGATACCTTAGAGAGCTATGCCTGTGTCTAATCCAGCAGGGAGAGTGTTATTCAATCCAATGAAGCGTATGGGTGAAATATTCCTGCTGTGACGTAAAGCACAAAGTCGTATTTAATTGATGTTAATGCTGAAATTTTTATGATTTGTTTATTCAGCTACACTGTCCCATTCCATGGAACGATCGAGAGTCGTCGCGTATGGGTGAAATATTCCCGCTGCGACATAAAGCACTGATTCATTGATTATTGTAGCGTTGCGCTATCAATCACATTATTACTACCAGAGACTGAGTGATGTTATAACCAAGGAGGTAGGCGGATGGTAGGACAACGGTAGAACTTCAGAGCCAACTGACCTGGGTTCAAATCCTGTACCGGGAGCACGGCGTCAGTGTTTGTGGAAGTTAAATAACCAAAGATACCTAGCTTATACATGCAGTAACAAAAACACCTAAACGTGAAGTATTATAATATTATAACATTACCGTTTTTTCAAAACTTTTATGACAATACAGGCAAACATTGTAATCTTAAAGCTGATGTTGAAATCGTTATCCAATGTGTTTTTGTTGTTGTTTTTCAGAGTAAAGTTATCCGAGTATTAAACCTATGGCAGAAGAATGGAGTGCTACCAGTAGATGTGATTCAACCACTGCTGGATTTGGCAGCTGAACCCAACAACGTAGAACGCGTTCTTATTGGTGAGGACCAAGTGTCTTGTCAATGTAATAGATTTAAAATTTACATGTAAAATTGTAAAATTATTTTATTATTGTAAAATTATTTTATTATTGTAAATTGTAAAATTATTTTTTTATTGTAAAATTATTGTAAGATTGTTGTAAAATTGTTGTTTTATATTTATATTTTTCTTTCTCTGGATTTCCTTGAATAAGGATAACATGACTAGATTAACAGTGATAGAAACTTTTAATCTTAAAAATTACACAAAATAACTCTTAGGATACCTTTGGCAATGGGATGAATGGCCCGGGCTAGTGTCAGCTCTAAATTAACTTTTTGAGGCACCTGTCCCTATGTCCTATCGGTCATAAAACTGTAGGATTGTTAATCTGGGCTACTTCGCCTGTTGATAATACCTGTCACTGACAGGCGGACAGTCCTTACTGAGTGTTAATTTCTATCCCTGTGGTTATTTTTCGGGGGTAGGGAGTAAAGGTACGGCCAAACCTAGCGCGGGAAACGCAGCGGTTCCCGCTGCGTGTGTCACGCACCGATCACTTCTTATGA
>JAVCKZ010113711.1:0-10139 GCA_034780755.1 Lepetodrilus elevatus | reverse complement strand
TTGCCGCTTATTCTCGTAGTAGTTGTCATTATTAGGAGCCTCATGCCCCCGGAAGTCAGTTTCACAATGAGGTTCCCGCCATTACTTTCACGTCCTATACCGAGAAAAGTTACATATTTTTCTCAACAACAATTCCATGTTGAGAGTTATCTCACCCTCATGACCTTGACAAAACCCTTAGTGTCATCTTCACAGCTAGAGTGCATAAAGGCTGCAAAGGAAAGCGAGAACAAAAATAGAAACAAATGTTGTTGTGGATAATAAATTTTGTTAGTGGTTTAAATTGGTGTCTAGAACCACTTTCAAGGTTGGCTGAAATACTCGACAGGAAATAGCTGATAATCTCACGTACTCACCCAGGAGATGTTTCATGGTGTCGGTGATTTTCCCTCTGACATTCTCGCCATTTAGCTTCAGTTCTAGAAAGAAAAAAACACCAGTCATAAACTGAATAACGCCATAGCTCTGATGTAGCTCTCACACAATAGACTTAAAAATTGTCAAATCTGTCAAATTCAAATCATACATGGCCAGGTTATGGACACGCAGAACGTACCTCCCACTGAGTGAGCAGAACACTTGAAGCGTGACAGCGGAACTTCACTATCCATGCTGAAACAAACAATACATTTATCACAGATTGACAAACTAACTTCTAGAAGAAAATCATAGCTTCTGCAATGCAAGTAGCCATATATTCCTCAGTGTTCGAATTAATAGGGGGTCCGGGGGTCATGTGAAAATCTGCAATGTTAACGGTATCTGTGTGATCCCCTGAAAATTACAGATTTTACCACCATTAACATTGGGCCTATGGAGAATGAGCTCCTTTATTATTTTCATTATTTCGAACACTGTTCCTGGACCCCTATTCTCGTAACTTCGTAAGTCCTAAGAAGTTCGTAAGTACCAAGAATTTGCTGAACTGGTTTTCTGCTTATGTTAATTTTTGAAGAAATCTTTTCTCACTAAGAAGTTTTGAGAATACGGGTCCTGCAGTAAAAGAACCCATATATTCCTGGGTATTATTTCACGAAGCGGTCATATCTACTACGAGACTATAAAGCCCTTTTGCAGCGATCTCGTATACATGGCGATTGGACACTTACAAGAGTGCTATGGTCTCATAGTGGACATTAGAGCTTCAAGAAACGATACCTTGCTACACAAGTAGCCATGTATTCCTGCGGGGTACTCACACAGACACGGCGGGACCGTCCCACATCGGCAGCAGAGACGCGGCGCCCAGTAAACTCTCCAACACCAGGTTCAGTCGTCTCAGCAGATCCTCCCTGGACGAAACATAGACGTCAATTTAATTAAAGATCGACTTCAATATTGTATGAACAGGAAAACAGAATTGCAAACTGTATGAATCTGTGCAGCACAACTGCATGACAGAGAGAGGTGTGTGTGTGGTGAGAGAGAGAGAGAAGAGAGTGGTGGGTGGTGAGAGAAAGAAGAGAGAAAGGGATGGTTGGGTGGTGAGAGAAAGAAGAGAGAAAGGGATGGTTGGGTGGTGAGAGAGAGAGAGAGAGAGAGAAAGAAAGAGGTGGGTAGTGAAAGAGAGGGCTGGGTGGCGAGAGGCTTCCTGTGTGGACGACAGACTGACCTGGGGGGAGCCTGGGGCAGCGTGTGGATCTGACCGATGAATTCCAGCTCTGGACTCAGGAATTTCTTCAGGATCTGTCCAGCAAACTCCTGCTCCTCGGGAGTAGGAATGTGCCAGTTGATACGCAGATCGTCAATGTTGCCTGGCATCGCCCAGTCCTGGTATGAGAATTAACACAAACAATACAACTGCCATTCCCGACACGACACAATATACTGTAAAATCCTTGTATTATGCGGAGACTTAATTTACCTGCTTTTACAAAAGAAGAAGACGATGAAGAATAATCTTTATATAAATAAATTCTATTCTTTTTTCTTCTAGCAATTGTGTGTAATTTTATCCTGTGAATACATAAATTTCCCCATTTATTAATTAAATATGTGAAGAATTTGGCGAGAGGAAAACAACACTACTGCCAGGCAATGGTCACGTGTACTCACTCTGATGGGTAGGTACTCGTCCAGAGGCTGGTCGACGCTGTGGTTGATACTGCGGTACTCCTGGGGGTACGTCAACACCAGGGCGCGGAGAAGGTATCGGAGAAGTATCCCGGACATCTCGTAGCCCTGCGTGCACTGCAGCGTGACAGTCAGCGACAGAACTTCTAGAAGCTGGTCGCTGTATGGAAGAAGTTCACGCCCGTTGCATCGCACCAGCTAAAAAAGAAACACATCAAAAGCTAAACATTGGGGGATTGAATGATTGGGTAAGATTTCTTGACAATTCACACTAAATCAATGAATGCATCTTGGGTATTAAAAAAACAGGGACAGACAATCAGGGTGTTACCTGCGTAAGCATCTGCAGATTCCACAGGAAGCTGTCATCCAGTTGTTCTTCTTTCTCGATGTCGCCATCTGCAAGGGAAACAACTCATGGTATCACAAAGCCCAAACATCGGAGAATTCTTTGACCACATTCAGCTATGCTGGTTCATTCATTTATCAACTTAATTTATCATCGTCATGGATCGGCGAAGATTCCGTTGTGACGTAAAACAATAATTCACCATCAAATTCGGTGATAGCTCGTTTTAGATAACGGACAAAGGACATGTTTACATAAATTGCTACTTACGCTCCTTGACGTAGCTGACAATGCTCTGACAGAAATGAGGCAGGAACAACTTCAAGGTTTTGGATGGATTTACCTGGAGTTCAGAAAATAATAGTTATTACCATGTCATAATAATAATAATAATAAAATAATAATAATAATAATAATAAACAATAATAATAAAATAATAATAAAATAATAATAAAAATATAAAAAAAATATAATAAACAATAATAATAATAATTAATAATAATAATAAATGTAATAATAATAATAATAAACATAAAGAAACAGATGCATAGAAAGCCTACCTTAGCCGCAGATCGACAGAGGTTAGCAGCAAATCTTCCACTGACTTTGGTTTCATAAACATTGCTAGTCAGGAAACGGTGGAGTCTTCTAACAGCAGCCTGTGTGGAACGTAGACAAAGGGGTAAGAACGTAGACAAGGGGTCAGAACGTAGACAAAAGTCAAAAAGAGCATTGAATAATAACCTATTTATTCCTAATTTAAATAATATGGAAATAACAATCAGGGACCATTCATTTAATTCCAGAAACAAAGCTTTGAATAATAAAAAAAATGCATAGTGAAGTGTAACTTCCGTGAGGACCTGCGTACTCGGATGTTCTCGGATGCGGTACTCACGTCAAAGATGGGCCCGGAGCACTGCTGCAGCACGGAGGTGGAGGTCGAGGCCATGCCCACCTCCAGCATGCTCTGCTCGGGGTTGAGGCGATCGTGGGCGCCGCACGACGCCTCCTGCGCGCTGTTCTCCACCAGCGCGAACACGCGGTCCAGGTACTGCAGCACCCAGTCCTCGAACTGAGCTGTGGCCGAGCACACCTCCCTCTCCTCCTGAAACATGGAACCACGTGGTGAGATGCGGTGTCGAGGAATTGGCACTGCGTTAGAATTCTATGTTGGCTGAACGGACTCTGTTGCTGTGAGTGAGTGAATATGGAGTTTAATGTCGCTGCTGTACTACATAGCACTTCATAGTGAACCCCTACTAGTGAACCCCTGAATGCAGCCCAGTTGATTCTCTATGATGAGACGTGGTGTCACGTAACTGGCACCGCGATAATGTTGGCACTACTACATGACACTTTATAGTGAACAGCCGAGTTGATTCTCTAGGTTAATTGCAACACTATGTTGTAGATTTCCTATAATAATTAATATATTCAAATAAAAAATAACAAAGTCTTTCCCTAGCTATTATATCCGAGCAATTAGTCACTGAAACATGCACATAGTGAGTGAGTGAATATGGAGTTTAACGTCGCTGCGGGAATCTTTCACCCATTTGCGACGGACATGCACATAGTGAGTGAGTGAATATGGAGTTTAACATCGCTGCGGGAACCTTTCTCCCATTTGCGACAAACATGCACATAGAAGAAACTTGACGCTAACCTCTGTGAGGTCCTTCCGAACATGAACTGCTCCAGAGCAGTCCACGATAGGCACCAGCGACACAAACGTAGATATCATCTGAAACGTCACCTACAACAGAAAACAACACGTTATCGTTTTAACTTGTCAGAAAATAAGACAAGATGTAAGATGAGATATTAATCGCATAATATTTGTTTAACGTCGCTGCGGAAATCTTTCACCCATTTGTGATGAGCATGGCAACCGACAATTACGATTAAGAAAACAAGCATACCCCAAGTCACATTCAGGACACATAAATCGGCCTGTGGACAAATAAATCAACGGATATCCGTGCATCTGCGGAAAATTACCATGCCTGATTACACCCAGATGCGACAACTGGAACTGGGAAAGAAGACTGAGAAAGGCAGAAGCAGCATCAAGGTACATACAAGACATTTCTTGAAGTCGTTGGGGTCGATGCCGGGGAGGGACAGGTTGAGGAGGGGCAGCAGGTGGGTGCGGCCCAGGGGGTACCACTTCTCGGCACTCAGCATGGGGCGCGCCACGGCCACGATACAGTTCATACACGCCAGCAGGCGGTGAGGCTCGATCAGCGTCTCCATCGCGGGGTACATCCTGAAAGTATGGCAATCGTATTACTTAGCATAATTATTTTATTGAAATTCAGATTCGTGGGATTAACAAACAATAATAATTGGGATATGCTTCATAGGGTTCCAGAATGCTGATTATGTGAAATTCAGCCAAAGCAATTACAAATTATTTTTACGAGTTGGTGAATATGGAAATTAATGTCGCTGCGGAAATCTATTTTTGCGATATGTTCCACAAAGCCCAAGATCGCTGATGTAGTAGGCGATTACATAAAATTCTAGCCGAATTCAATACGGCCACCTCCATAGGTAAACAATGACCTACTTTTCTAGCAGCACTGGCACGACAATCTCGGGTCTGAGTGTGGCGAGGTATCGGAGCGCGACCGCTGCGTCCTGACTTCCATGCTTGCCGAACATCGCCACGAAGACGACCGTCTTGAAACTCTCCACAAACTGGGTGATGTCATCATCGTTCAATTTGCTGCTTTCTGGGATGGACGTCTCCCAAGTGGGTTTGTGGTATCGTTCTCTGTGAAACGTAAAAAATTATAAAAATCAAAATTTTCAGATGCGACAGATGCAACACTAAAATTATAATAATTGGCCAATATCGATATCAATATATTTGAAAATCTGCAATGTTAAAACTATCAATGGGGCCTCCTACACATTACAGATTTGACCACCATGATTTACATTCGGCCCATGAAACTTACCTGTGAATCCGCCTGATGAAGTGTTTGGGAAAAGCCATCAGCAGTACGCTCAGTTTCAGCTGAAAACATAATCGTCACCGTACAGCGATTAAGACATACAATACTCATCAAATCTTAGATGCACGAAGGCCACTGATGCATATACTTTTATTGAATTAGTGCTTCATATCACAGTTGGAATATTTCACCAACACCAGGCATGGCAACAGACAATTTTGATTTCAACAGAAAACAAGCCTGGGGTCTGGCCCCAAGCCATGTCCAGGGCAAAGAAATCTGACCAGTCACAAATAAATCAACAGATTTCTGTGGATCTGCGGAAAATTGACATGCCTGACAGGTGTGACAACCACAATATTAATATAAAGTAATGTAAAATAACGATAAAATTACAAATCTAAAATCTAATGAGTGAGTGAGTTTAACGTCGCTGCGGGAATCTTTCACTCATTTGCGATGACTAGAATCTACTGCTAGGGTGTAGTGACTCACGTTCCATCGTCCGATGTTAGACGGGTGGTAGAACGACTCCAGGGCTTTCAGTAATCTGCGGACGTACTGCTGCGTAATGCTGCCTCCGCCCTGGGGAAAACATAATTTAGAAAAACGTCAAATTCAGCGTGACATGTTTCATAAGATTCTAGTTTTTCATTGAAAAAAATAGTATAGCAAGCTTGTGCATTGAGTCTAGCATGAGGTATACAGTAGACCTTGCATGTAACGTACTCATTGGGACTGGCTATTTTTGTCCATTATATATGAAGTCTGTTATACGCATATGCCGTAATTAGCGTTAGACATGACTTCAGATTCAGTCCGTTATAGGCGAGTGTCCGGTTTATCTGAGGCCGGTATATGCAAGGTCTATTGTAGATACATGTTCTCATTATATGTTACTATGAGAACAAGAGAGTTAACACTTACCAGCATAGCCACAATCCACTGGACGGTGATGTTGACGTCGTAGCAGATGGTGTTCTTGGATGTCACTTGCTGGGTCCCCACTGGCAGGTTGAAGCTACGCAGGAACCGGGTGAATATCTGTCAACAAACAGCAAAGCGCAACATTTATTTAATGACAAATATCGGTAAATGAAGATCTCACTCATCAATACTATCTCAAACCAGAGAATAATGCACAAAGTGATGACTGGCTAAGTTTACAAAAATAAACAATAATTTATTCATTGGCACATATATTTGAAAACAAAGATAAAGGCTAATTATTATTTCTATATTACATATTTATTTATTTAAAAATATATTATAAAATGTATTTCATGATAAAAAATAAAAATATCTTTTAAAACATTAGTCATGAAACAGTAGAAAGTTAATATAAAAAAAATATAATACAAAATTAAATGCGCCTCCGACAGTGAGAAAAGTGGGGTTGTTACCTGGTCGATGTATGGAGACCAGTCGATATAGCCTATGGTGTCCTGGGACAGTCTAGCGAATAGCGATACCAGGCTCTGGAAATCAAACAGAGAGAGAATCAAATCTGTTCCATATTGCAATGTATTACAAACCTCACCGGCCAAGCTTCAACCCTAAAAGTTTCACCATCTGGGTTTGGGGGCTGCAGGCCTCAGGACACATCCAGTGCAAATAAATCGACCATGGATATATAAATCTGCTAAGTCCAACCGTTCTACCACTGTGCTACCACCTGCTCCGCATCAAAGATCAGCTTCATGTCATGAAATGGATATCCTGGTGCTGAGTTTACAAATCATCTGAGTACAAATGTGTTCTCAAGCTCAAAATTTACATGACATTTTATGAAAAAAACTCTTGATTTGAGCAAAAATTTGTACTCAGAAAAGTTTGGTAATCTCGGGGCCTGGTGTTTTGAAATATTGCCAATTAAGGCCAGAATTAATATATATTACAAGTAACACAAATACAACAACTTACATATTCCCAGGAGGGACTGTTGTGAAAGGACAGCCAGAGTTCAATAAGCTCGTCCATCCATAGTCTGAAATACCATCAGCAAAATATGTACAATACAGAATACTGAATGTGAAATATCAAACCTGATAAAATGTGAATGGATCTGAGGTACAAGATAGTCAAGTATTGGGAAAGAAGCCCACAAAGTGAAGCATGTTGCCTGAATGGAACCCTAATAGTGTGTGTGTGTGTGTGTGTGTGTGTCTGTGTGTGTGTGTGTATCTGTGTGTGTGTGTGTGTGTGTGTTTGCATGCATGTATCTCTGTGTGTGTGTGTGTGTATATCTGTTTGTGTGTGTTTGCATGCATGTATCTGTGTGTGTGTGTGTGCATGCGTGTCTATGCTGTACTCACTTGAAGCCCTTATGGTACTGGTCTGGAGGCAGGGATGTGGGTAGGAACAGCTCCAGGTAGTTGAGGGCCTTGATGACCATCACGTCAAACGGACAAAGCAGGGGGCGCCACTCGTCCAGCATTTCCTGTGTGGACTCCACAGAGAAGTACCTGAGATACGGAAATATGTGATTTACTTACTAATTTATTTACTTTTGATAGTTTACTTCACAGCTTTGTCATCAACATCCGACACAAGTCTCTCAAACGAATCTCGCAAAATGTTTTTCTTTAAAAAAAACACCCCAAATTGCCATATAAGCCATTAAAAATGTCATGCCATCACTTAAGCCGAAGGTCTTACAAGCATATTTCAATATTGAATGAATAGTTTACTAAGTGTGAAATAAATCTTGCATACAGCGGTTAATATTAACTGAAATATCACCCAGTACTACACTACATTAGTATTAACCCCTGTGCATATCAAGCTGCACCCCAATATTGAAACAGGGAATTAAAATTAACCTCATCAAAATTACAACTGAAATGTCACCCAGTAGTCTTGCATCATCCCCAAAGACTCAGCATTTCAAGGTGAACACTATGAATACTCAAAATTATAATAAATTGAGCCTATATTTAAGCAACAATACGTGAAGATAGTACAGCTGGCTGGAACACCTCATGATACTCACACTCGACAACATCGCACCACGCTCTTCAAAACATTCTCAATGTTTCTGGAACACAAAGAAAAGAAAATCTTAAATTTATAAAAATCAAGATTACTTAGAAAATACATGAAACAATAAATCATACATCAATCATAGTACTACGTGGAATAACATCCATTATTTTAAAAATAAAATAATAATAATATGAAAATATTGAAAACTATTGAGACATTCGGAAAATGTAGCTTGTTGTCCAAAATACTCTGTAGACAAATCAAATGTACATACTTTTTTTTCAGGAAATGTTTGACCATGACAAATTTCCAACTTACTTCAATAATTATAATACTAATAATAATAACGTTGTGCATCATGATCAACTATGACTTTAATAATAATAATGTTGTGCACAGTGTTCGAAATTACCGCTAGCACGACCATTTCTCCCAATGGTAAAGGTATCCTAAGGGCAATTAGAAATTCATGTTTTTTGTAAACATTTATCATTATTCGGGCCAGTAAGTTCCCAGTGGTAATTTCGAACACTGGTTGTGCACCAATATGTCTGTCTGACAGAGATCTATGTTGTGAAAGAAATACGTACGATGGAAAGAGTTGTAGGCCATGATGCTCAAACTGTGAGAACATCACCGACTCCACGAGTACGTGCAGTGGTTTCCATGGCAACTCCAAATCCGCACGTGACAGCAGCTCCTTTTTCCTGAAAAGCGTAAGAATGGAATATTTTGATTTTGATTGATTGGAATTTGCAGTGTTATACATCTTCCTCCATAAGTGAAATAATGAAATACTGCAAACAGCAGGTTGACATTCAAAAACATGAATCTAAATCTATTTTGAAAACTATTGAATTTACTACAGGAAGAAACTTAATTGTTGATATTTTGATGATAAAATTATCTTAATATAAAATATAAAATATTTTGAACAGTCATTTACAAATTTTGAGAACATTTTAAACTTGATCGTATGCACACGTTTTGTCTCTCAATTCATATATTTTTGTGGACTATTAATAAGTTTGGTTTGCCCTAATCAGGGTTGTCAGAAAACTATCATAGTTAACTTACTTGAGTAGTATTGTCAGGACAGCAGCATATTTCTGCACTAAGGACAGCTCCAAGTTTGGAATAGTTGTCAGGTTAAAGACCAATCGGATCAGACAAATATGGTCAGATTTGGAGAAGTTGTGTCCAAAGAGGCGAATATACCTGAGGAAAAAAACATACAGAAAAATACACATCATTTCTCAAGATAAACAATATTTCCAATACTAAATTGTACTTTTATTTCACATTATTTTCTAACTAAATTTTCATTGCTGTAACAGGGTTAGAAGTTCCCACTAGCCTGGCAGCCCATGGTGACCGTGGTATGGGTGAGTATTTTCTTAGGAAAATTGCTCTTCTTATTTGACTTACTAGCCTGTTGGCTTGTTTAAAGCTGTAAATTTGTGCAATAGATTGTTGGGTGACAGCTCCTTGAAAAGTACGCTCCCAGTCATTTCACTCCTACTTTTATCATTTGGCTCCCACCACTATTTTTAAAGATTTGATGGATGTATGCTTCGCCCCATATAATATTTAATGTACTTTTTACCGGGCTGTTTCACCCCATACCTAATATTACTTACAATTTTTCTATGGATGAACGTTTCGCCCCACTATTATAACTTGCATTCAATATTGAGGCCTTGCATGTGACGTCACTCGTGGCAAAACAATGGGATTCTTGACGTCACCAGATTATTTTATTCTAT
>JAVCKZ010113700.1:0-10140 GCA_034780755.1 Lepetodrilus elevatus | reverse complement strand
ACGGATGAGCATGGTAACGCTCCAAATACAATGTCTAGTCGCCGATGGATGGGCGTGGTAACGCTCCAAATACAATGCCTAGTCGCCGACGGATGAGCATGGTAACGCTCCAAATACAATGTCTAGTCGCCGATGGATGGGCGTGGTAACGCTCCAAATACAATGCCTAGTCGCCGACGGATGAGCATGGTAACGCTCCAAATACAATGTCTAGTCGCCGATGGATGGGCGTGGTAACGCTCCAAATACAATGTCTAGTCGTCGATGGATGGGCATGGTAACGCTCCAAATACAATGTCTAGTCGCCGATGGATGAGCATGGTGACGCTCCAAATACAATGTCTAGTCGCCGATGGATGGGCGTGGTGACGCTCCAAATACAATGCCTAGTCGTCGATGGATGGGCATGGTAACGCTCCAAATACAATGCCTAGTCGTCGATGGATGGGCATGGTAACGCTCCAAATACAATGTCTAGTCGCCGATGGATGGACGTGGTAACGCTCCAAATACAATGTCTAGTCGCCGATGGATGGGCGTGGTAACGCTCCAAATACAATGTCTAGTCGCCGATGGATGGGCGTGTTAACGCTCCAAATACAATGTCTAGTATCCGATGGATGGGCGTGGTAACGCTCCAAATACAATGTCTAGTCGCCGATGGATGGGCATGGTAACGCTCCAAATACAATGCCTAGTCGCCGAAGTATGGGCGTGGTAACGCTCCAAATACAATGCCTAGTCGTCGATGGATGGGCATGGTAATGCTCCAAATACAAGGTCTAGTCGCCGATGGATGGGCGTGGTAACGCTCCAAATACAATGCCTAGTCGCCGAAGTATGGGCCTAGTCGCCGCTAAATGGGCATGGTAACGCTTCAAATACAATGTCTAGTCGCAGACGGGCTTAGTCGCCGATGGATGGGCATGTAACGCTCCAAATACAATGCCTAGTCGCCGCTGGATGGGCCTAGTCGCCGATGACGGGCATGGTAACGCTCCAAATACAATATTTAGTCGCCGATGGACGGGCATGGTAACACTCCAAATACAATGCCTAGTCGCCGATGGATGGGCCTAGTCGCCGATGGATGGGGCACGGCGACAGTTTGTTTAGTGACTATGCTGCTATGACAGATTGACGGAAGCCATGGAGAAGAACAAAAAGATGCCATACCGTCACCGTTAACTTTCCGTGAGATAGGTTACCATCACGTAGAAATACAAAGTCGTTATTTAATGTAACATTTTATTATAAACAACAATCGTGATGTGTAAACAATAAAAGTATGGGATCAACACGATATATTGATTGGTATGTTTGTGAAGTATGAGACATATATGAACGATAAGTGAATGTGATGTTGAACATTTACACAGTGTAAGTTGAAGTCAGTAATTATGCAATGAACATTATTAGTATATAACGTGTTAGAATATGTACAAATCACAAGTGTATGAACAATCAATCGCTACAACAACATATTCTAGGGACATTAAAGATATGATAGATTGGATTTATATTGCTCAGGTAATGTTTTCGGGTTGACTTTTATTTTCCTTTTATGATAGTCTTCCATTGTAGTTAAAATATAACATTTTTTTTATTATTATTACGATAAAGATTCCTTTTAAAATGCGCCAAAACATTCTCAAAATGCTATATTATTATTTCCGTTAATGGATCAATGTGCCCTCAATTTCTCTCTGAACTCCAAGGGGAGTATCTCCTAGTATCTGAATACTCAATTGGATGAAGCTGTGTAGCAGTGATCATCAAGAATAGTCGAAGGAAAACTCTTGGATGGAGTTGTGTTTGATCAAAAATATGTACATACAACGGACAAACTTTTAATATCAAACATACATTTACCCCTATACCCTCTATATACCCTTTTCCCCTGACCATATTAACCCTTCTTCCCCGAAACTAGAGACATGTTCCCAATGAATACCCCTCCCCCTCTCCCCCCTGTTCTGTTCTTGCGATCGATCCTAAATATCTCAAAGATGGGAGTCCAAATTGAGTGCTCATCGTCGACACTGGTAAGAATGGCAACAGTATATATACCCGCACAAGACATATTGGTACATCAGTTCCTATTTAACAAGCACAAGATAGTGGCATAGGTCTGCAGTCTCGTATCGTATTATTAGCTGGTCACAATCCCCGGATCCGGAAGTTAGACGTACTCGTCGCGCTTGCCTTTACAGCACATGCGCATGGCTAGGATGCAGACGATGAGCTGGAACAGAAGAGGGAGACGGTCAGAAATCAAGAAGGAGGAAGATCGAGGAGGAAGATTGATTGAATTACTGTTTTACGTCGCGGCGGGAATATCTCACCCATATAGGCGAGAAGGAAGACGAACACTTTGATTTTTGGTTGGTTGATTTTGGGTTTAAAGTCACTTTCTAGAATCTTTCACTAAAATAATGACTACGAACACTTTGAAGAAGTAGAAGTAGAAGAAGAAGTATAAGAAGAAGAAGTAGAAGTAGAAGTAGAAGTAGAAGTAGAAGTAGAAGTAGAAGTAGAAGTAGAAGTAGAAGTAGAAGTAGTAGAAGAAGAAGTAGAAGAAGAAGTAGGAGAAGAAGTAGGAGAAGAAGTAGAAGTAGAAGTAGAAGAAGTAGAAGAAGTAGAAGAAGTAGAAGAAGTAGAAGAAGTAGAAGTAGAAGTAGAAGAAGAATATGATGAAGTAGGAGAAGAAGAATATGATGAAGTAGGAGAAGAAAAAGAAACAGACCCAGTAATAGTAGCGACATATGCCTCTATACATAAATGCATAGAATGACATATTATATAGGTGTTGCTAGCAACTAGAAGACATAACTGCGACCATCACATTAAAACACCATAAATCGCCGACAACCACTCACCTCTATAAGGAAAATGGTAACACCAACTCCGATGGCGGCGTACTTGTATTTTAAAACAAAACTCTTAAGTTCATCGAAGCAGCCCTGTAATATAGAAATATATTAAATCTATGAGTTTTAGACTTGGCTTCAATTCACATACAATGTCGAGGCACGATTAATCCTTTCTAAAGAAATATTTTAAACCTACAATATGTAGCCTATCCGTTGGTACGTTTCCAATCTGAACTCATAGGCCTCATCAGCTGCTTTATTTGTAACAACTTCCCGACATTCCGGATCGGAAATATTCGATATCTGGGGATTTCGCTCCGTTGAATGCTTATATGTGGGTAATTTGCAATAGACGTATTTTTGAACATATTAAAAACACAACAAACAACACTAGAATACATAGGCACGAAAATAAATGCTACTTACATCTGTGTTGGCATATTTGGTCATCGGGTCCTTCAGGGCCAAACAATCTTTTATTTCAGCTTTGTTAAACGTTGTAGTGTCAACGTGTTCATAGTCGACTGTTTTACAGCACGTGACGGGGATTTTCTCATTAGGATTGCGGGGGTCCCATTCTACAGGCTTAGTCAGATTTCCGAAGTCTTGGTAGTTGTTGACGCCGCAACATTGAAACTGAAAGGAAGAACGCAGAAAGAAATGTAAATGTATCACTCCGCCATTTGCTATTTCGTAATAGAGAACGTTGTGGTCTCTCGCTATCTCTCTCCTCTCTATCTATCGCTCTCTCTATCTGTCGCTCTCTATATATCGCTCTCTCTATCTATCGCTCTCTATATATCGCTCTCTCTATCTATCGCTCTCTCTATCTATCGCTCTCTCTCGCTCTGCGTACATGTGCGCGTGGTATGATAAGTACCCGACACGTCAGTGCTAGCTTGAAATCGTAAACGATATGTGCTAATTTACTCCATTTCCTTGTACTATATATATAATAACAATGTACGCCTAGAGGTACTAGCATGGTGTAACGACAATTTCTTCCATTAATTATTTCAAATTTCAATCTTGCTATCCCACAACCACTCATAAAAACGTACAACATTAGTTTTCGCTCTTCATACATTTGCCCGGTAAAATCTCCGAGACTGCCCGATAAAGCTGCAGACGAGGTGCTAGATTTTTATTTTTTTTTAAATTTTTTGTCTGGACACTTTCCTACAACTTACCGTTGAGAAAATGGCATCAAATGCACGGTCCTTGCTTGTCTTGTTCGAAATTGCATCGTGGTATCCATTCATCGCATCCATCAGTCCTTTGCTCATGACCGATTCTGCCTAGAAGACGAAAAACGAACGCAACATATTATAAAGCATGCATAGGCATAGATGTTAGATGTTTAAAAGGAATCAGGATCTAATGGGGTTTGGAACCGGAATCAGGATTGATAAATATCTGATCAAATATATATCTTCACTTGTTTATCAGTTCCGGTTCCGAACCCCGCCTTAGATCCCGTTTGGAAACCTTTTCTGGACTGATATTTCCCGAACGCTGAGCCAATCAAATATGTATCAGTAAAAACCAAGAACAAAATTTGATAAGAAGCTACATGATTGGCTATCAATGTTCACGAAAGGTCAGGAAACTGGATACGTCAATCGCTCCCAAATAAAATAATACAAAGAGTATATATCACGGGGTGCGTTCAGTCAGTAAATAAAAGGGACGAGTATAAGCCGCTTAGCTAAACTGGTTCCCTGTCCCGTTTACGCTTCATACGACTCTTGAGCCAGTGGCTAGTTTGATAAGCCGCTTGCAAGACCTGGGCCGGTATTCATAAAGGGGCCAAGTCAGTTTTTGCTATATATTTTATCATCAAAAACTGACTTAAGCCCTTTTATGAATACCGGCCCTGGTGTCTTTGAACGCACCCTTGGTGTTACCTAAAAAGAGGAGCTGAAATGACCCTGGATATGAATATAAATTCAACATATGTAAGTAATGGCCGTATATCTGATGGACTCACCTCACTTCCCTTGGCTAGTGTTACCCCCACCGCTGCTATCTCGGCAATCAGGATGACGCCCACAATGACGCTGTACTGTAATTTAAAAAAACGGAATATTAGTCCCCCAGGAAAAGTAGTCCCACAAGAAAATAGGTCTGTCTAATTACTGACATTTAAGACCGTTTCGTTCATGTCTTGTCGGTTTACGCATAGAGTATACTCTATGATTTACTGCCAGGAGGATGCTGTGCATACTCTATAACATGGTTTACACCAGGAGGGGAGTCACAACACCTAGTAGAGGAAGGTGTTGCAGCAATTTACTGGAAACCTGTGAGCAGCAGCTGGTGCTGTCAACTCAACGGCTGATCAATGATCATAAACTGCACTACCACAATACAGACAGCGCATCCTATCACGATCAACAGTGATTCACATTACCGTTAAGGATCTAATAAGTTTATTAAAAGTAGTCGCTCTTCATTTGAATAATTCTGACATGATATAATTTATTATTTTATATTTTAAATTGCTTAACAAAAAATTTTTTTATTTTTTTTTAGGCAGCCAACATCAAAAAGTAGTTTTGCGATCTGGTTAAGTAGGGAGTAGAACCTGCTACTAAATACTCACTATTCCCAGTATCACACGCCAGTTGCAGCAAGCTCCGAGACAACCCAGGCCTGCAATTAGGATGATGAAGCAGCCAAAGACTATGACCATGACGGAGAACGCTTCGCCTGCATACTTCAGGTTGAAGTCAAGATGTTCACCTTGGCTCACCAAAGCATCCTTGATGACGTCGAAGCCGACTTTGAAGACAATCCCGGAAATGAGAATGCCAAATCCAAATATCTGAAAAATAAGAAATTTATTTTCAAAAGGTCGCTTACGATAATTAAGTAGGCCTATGTAATGTTTGTAGTAGAACGTGTTAGCCAATCATAACGTCGCTTACAATAAGTATATAATGTTCAGAACGTATTAACCTAATCCTTGTCAAAAACCTTTAATAGCAATTTATTCGATTATATTTTTATTTAAACCTATACATTGATATAAACAATCATTACAAATCGAAAAAATTGCTACGAAACTTTATAACAGAACGTATTAGCCAATAGCAAAATCCCTTACAAAAAGCGTAATGTTTATAATAGAACGTATTATCCAATCACAAAGTCGCTAACAAAAAGCATAATGTTTATAACAGAACGTATTATCCAATCACAAAGTCGCTAACAAAAAGCATAATGTTTATAACAACGTATTATCCAATCACAAAGTGGCTTACCAGGAAGATGACGTTTACGATGATCAGAAAAACCTTTGAACAATCCATGATGATTTCTTTGTGTCCTTTGTTTTATGTTCCTGTTGGGGAAAGAATAATAATATTATTGATTTTAAATTAATTCACCAAAAATCATGTATATTATTAGCAATCAAATACTAATGATATACTCGCCAGTCATTCTGTACGAACGGGCATAACCATAAAGTAACATTTTCTACCATAGTAACCATTGTGTAAGGGTATAATTATGGCCATATGTCCTATACATAGATAAGGAGGATCCATGGTGTAACAACAATGTAGTCCCCCCAAAAAAAAGAAGTGATTTCTGTGTCTGTACTATTTGTGTGTTGGTTAACCCTCTCCATGCTGGAGGCAATCTCACAGCTGTACGTGTAACTAATCCAGAAGGGAGAGGGTTAAAGGACATTAAATCCCAACTGCGATCAATAACGATCAATGGAAAGCCGGATGTGCGGACAATACCCAGTGTTATTTATTCACAAATCCTGTGGGTATTGACACTACTGTGATTGTCGACTTTATGAGACGAATTTTCACTTTTCATTTCATATAATACAATGTAACTGAATTGAATGGTAATCCTTCTTATATGGCAATCATTCATGCTCCAGATTCCAATGATCGTGGTGGAGTTTCCGCAATGGTTCAACGTATGGTTTCCGTATAGACCTATACATACATGCCTATCTTGCATGGAACGCCAACGCGTTCTTGGAGAGAAACTGTAGTACTACTGATAATTATTTCACGATTTAGATATTGCAAGGCAATATCGATACATCTGAAATGTGAGCTATAAACAGCATTCATTTGTCCCGCGTGTATTTTTTATGTCATTTGATATCTCCCAAAATATTTCAATCCTACCTATAATATAAGCAGCGCTTGTCGTTCCCCTTCAATTGTTTGTACACTACTATAGGGCTGAAACGGGTACCCGAGTACGGGTCGGGTACATCATTAACATTCGAGAGTGATTTCCCCTTTTTAATGAGCAATGGCGGATATATATAATTTTTTAATTTTAAAATTAGTTTGCTTTTCGAAAGCGTAAAATAAGTCGGGTAATCGCTTATTTGGCAGTCTCAGTTTTAAGAGAATGCCCCCTGGACACCACCATGCACCGTCCACCTAGATTGCTCATTTGCTTCGCGACTTGCAGGTACTCGAGTACTCGAGTACCAAAATGTCCTACCCGTTTCAGCTGTATGCCTGCATTACGTGCTAGATATCATGGAGGTCTAGGATAATGATCTTGAACTTGTATTCCGTGTTAACACGGTATTTATTGTCTGCTGTATACATAATGATAATGACATTGTGTGCGTGTTACCATGGCGATATATCAACAAACTTCCTATATAAGAATGAGTCACTGCAGTATCTAAATAATCTCCTGTAATCCATATTATACTATAATACAACAAAAACATTTCCTTATACTATTAATACTTAATGGGAAACGACTGAACGAGTTCCTAGATTGCTTTAAAGTTCTTTAAACCAAAGTAACGCAGCAGTCCTATAGTAAATGTGCGTCCTCTGAGTATCATCAATCTTCTTTGGCGCGTAACATGTCACGTGACGGCTATGCATTGTTTTAATCATGTTTACTTTCACCTACGCAGATCGTGGTCTGTCGCAATATGGCTCGGACACGTGACATCATTTGTTATCTGATAATGACCCGACAATTGCATGACCTATATCTTAGCATTTTGTGTTGTTTCGAAAGCTGTTAAATTATTTATCCTGGTTGACAAGATAGAGAAGATATGCCCGCAAAGTTGGAAGCAGTGATAAGCGACTACATTAATACATCTGTAATATAGAATAACCTACGTATTTCATAGCAAGAACTATAACCTAATATACTAAAACAAAAAAGTATAGCCTAATAACGATCACTGGTTGTTTCCAGTTTACAAACAATGGCTGCTGCCGCCATAATTTACAATAGGCCTATAGCCTAAAGATGTTTAACGTATGGGGTATAACCAAAGAAACAAGAGCATAGCCTACCACTGTGCTAACCATGTTATCAGCTGGTTATATCCTATATACCCTCTGCTATATTTAAAACTACAAATAAAAAACATACACGCTTTACTTACGACAAGCTGTTATGAGACTCCTACTGCTGAGGACCCGTTCAAAGTACTAGAATATGCTGCTCCGGGTAGAGCATTATAGTAGTCGCGTCTATAGATAAATAGAATTATACATACATGGTGAACCTGCTATGCCTATTAAACCCAGCCCTGAATAGGCTTTTCATATGAGGGGCGTATCAGCTCACCTGAGGCGTGTTCAGAAATGAAATGTTGCGTTCCGCAAACAAGAGCTTCATGAGACGGGATACTGTCAAAGACGGTAGCAGTAGCCGTAGTGCACACCGATGTGTCCGATGACTATTACTCACGCTACATGGCGAAATACGAGCATCACACGGGTATAGACGGGGGTGCTCGGGCAAATCACTAGCACGCCGTAGTGACACACAGCACTGTGACGTACGAAAACAGGACATGATGTATTAAATCGTGTATGTATAGAATGTGTGTATGTGTAATATAGAATGTCAGGTTAAACATAGACTTACATAGGCCTATATAGCCTAAAGATTTGTAACGTATGGGGTATAATAATCAAAGAAACAAGAGCATAACCTAACACTGTGCTAAACATGTTATCAGTTGGTTATAGCCTATATGTATCCTCTGCTATATTTAAAACTACAAATAAAAATACACGCTTTACTTACGACAAGTTGTTATGAGACTCCTACTACAGTGAAGTGGAAGGGGGCCCTTTGGGGGGGCATGGTCCTGTATTGAGCCACCCCTCCTTATTACTACTAGCTTTAGACCTTTCTACAAGGAAGTCTATAAACATTTGATTTTCCCTATTGTAAATATGTTTATCATGTAGCACTAAGTATCGAATAACTCTTATAATATGAAACACATGTTTAATGATTGTTGTATGATGGCTGAGTTAGTTATTTGTCAGTACAACTTCAGTAACGTTTAGCTAACCTACTTTTATATATGAGTCGATGTTGTAAATGTGATGGTGTTCCTAAATTGGGCACGGCAACGTATGGGTGACCTACTAAATGTGTATATATATGAGATCCATCTGCATGATCTTTTACGCTATTTTTCTGTTTTTGTCATTAAAAACAACCTCTTTCAGTTTATCGCTACGTAATCTCCTTTTATTCATTATTTTATTTGATTTCAGTCGTCACTGTGCACATGAGAACTAATTGGTGATGGTGTGTTATTTTGGTTTGTAAAATAAATGTTCTAAATATGGTATTATTGATACTTCAAGGTAATTTTTATTTATTGTCTTTTCTTCTTTCCCATCTCATGTACCATGTGCAATCAATGTACAATGCATTGAACGGTCTGCTTAGTCTCTAGACACAATCACCATTAGAAATAAACATGCCCAATATAGCGCCCCCACACACTCACTACAGACAATGATGTAGGTAGATTGTCAGGATAAACAAAGACTTACGAAGTTACGTCATGGGCAGTTAATTGTAAATAGACAAAGGTGTGCACGCAGCTGTAGAGTAGAACGTACAATAGTACCTTTATACGGACCTTTATCAGAAACCCATTTGTCAGACACCCCGATAATCTCTAGGCCATTACCTATGTGAATAATTGGCACGGCCCAACAAAAAATAACCAAAACTATGTCCGCATTACAGACCGCATAATTTAATAATTAAATACAGTTTAAAATAAGTTAATACACATAAATTACACTTTAATATAAGTTAATACACATAAATTACACTTTAATATAAGTTAATACAGTTAAAATACAGTTTAAAATAACAAAATGTACTCCCCAACAGAGCTATTTCTTAATCCTGATTATAGTTTGGCATGAAATGCATTGACCCCCCTATTTCGTAGATTATCTCGGTAAATACTTCATGGAATGAAAAA
>JAVCKZ010113689.1:0-10141 GCA_034780755.1 Lepetodrilus elevatus | reverse complement strand
ATAAGATTGGAATACAATTGTTCTGTTCACCTAGCATACCGTTATATTCCTAGATAAATCTACATAATCCGTAGTTTGTACTCTTTGAGATGCCACATCACATGCTTAAGAAGGAGCTTGTAGAACATACAAGATAACAAACTATGGATAGATTATCAAGCTCGTAGAACACACTAGGGTACAGTATATGATCAGCCCACTTTGACAATGTTACCAAACAAAACAAGGGAAGTCAGGTCTGGAGAAAGTTGATTTTACATACAAATTAGTATAATAATGATTGCATTTATATAGTGCATCATTCACAGTGATAGTGCTCTGTGCGCATATGATGCCACACCATGGACATGGAAGGCAGAAGTCCTGCTAATAGAAGTGGCTTTTGAAAAGATGAGTTTTAAGTTTGGCCTTGAAGTTTGGCAAATGCTCTCTTACCCAAATGTTGATGTTTTGACACGGGACACGACAAAGAGTTGTTGATTTTAGGAACGAAGTGTTCTTGATGGTGTAGGCTATACATATCCAGCAACTCCGTGAGGTAAGCTGGCGCGAGGTTGTGTAGACATTTATAGGCATACAGCTGGACTTTATACTCAATACGTTCCTATATCGGTAGCCAATGGAGAGTTCAACAGTGGTGAGATGTGGTCAAATTTTGAACATCTGAAGATATACCTGGCGTAGACAATATTACTATTAGCATGTTAAATACGTTGTCTCAAATAGCTATTAATAGTAGCATCAAGACTGACCTAAAACAACAAAGGAGTCCAAATTCTACACACACTGAGTGAAATCATCTTCATGAAGTTGTCCTGAAAGCGCGATAATCGTATATGCTTTTATCTCATACTCTGAAAGCAGTATAGTCGAGTCACTCATTCCAGGACTCAATTTTCTAAAGGGTGTCGTTTAAATCCCAATAACTTCCGTCAGTCAACGTGAGCAAGAACGGCCGACCAGTAATGACTTATAAAATACCATAGCGGCGATCTGTGTCCCCAGAATGACGTACTAATGAATGGATAATGACCCGAAAAGATGGTTACACGAACTGACCTTTTCTTTGACTGAAATAACGTCTACATTAATAGACTTAACAGATATATCTGGTATGGTCGATATGATTAAGAGGCTTTACGAAATGATGATGATACTACTTGAACTATGGGCATAGTACTACCAGTAATAGGACATCAGACATCATACGTTGTATAGACCTCCTTCCTTCCACGAGACGCCTGCGTCAAAGAACCGGCCGATAGACAAACAGGCCATGTTTTCTACATGAGCTTTTGACGTATGCAAATAGTTCATGTGCGGATTTCTTATATATCTATGTATTTATAAATTAGCTAAATTTGAAAATGCTTAATGTTAAAAAATGTAATTAAACTTTTTAATTTAAAATAAAATTCCTAGTCCCACACTCTCGTCAAAATTTCCTATGTCATTGATCAGAATTATGTAACTGTCACGTGATAAACTATGACGTCATTCAATATCATGAAACTGTAAAGGAACTTCCTTCATGATCAAACTGTGACACGTGTAGTCAGTGTAGTCCATATCAAGAAATCAAGACGCCGAATGTATTAAATACATTAATTATCCATATAAATTATCTAGTGAATAAGATAGTGCCCTATATGTTCTACATGATACTATTAGTTAAGCTCACAAATATGTTATGAAACATTACAGATTCCATCTGGACCGTTTTACCGTAAACGATAATAAGCATACATAGGAGTGATTTAAAGAAATACTGAACGTACATCCGAGTTATTTTTGTCTTGATTATCAAACTGTCCACTATAAATAAAATGTAATCGATAGATCAATAGTCGACGTGATGTTATGCAATCAAGGATGTACACTATTGCACACGGTATAGCTACGTCGGTCTATTTACGGTCATGTTATACATAATCATATTTTGGCATGCACGTAATTCCGGAAATATGATACTATCTGATTCTATAGAACTGACGTCAATTATATGAACAACGGATATTTCTACGAGGTGGTGGTGGCCATACGTTATGTACAAGCAGACACATTAAACCAACGAACAGACGGATGATACAAGAGACAAAGCATATGAATAGACGATGATGGCACTATTACTAAAGAATACAAGCATACATGAGTGTTGACCTATTCTGAAATACAGCCAAGAGGGCATCTGCTATTATATTCATGAACCAAACTCTAGTAAATTAAATTCCTTCCTATGTGTCTTCGAGGGCACCATGAGTAGTGTGGAACAATGGGTCTTAGCGACACTCCAGTGTCATATTGTGTTGTTACTGGTGTTACTACATTCCATTCCAGCCAAGCCTCCAAGTAACACATGTTGTAACATGGATAATCAATTGAGTCTGGGGACCAGTTACGTTAGTTCCAGAGCATGTGTTAAGATGATTTGCATCTCTACAGCTATCTGATAATCTGTCCGGGTAACGACAATCAATTCATCAATGGTAACTAACGACTGCCGAGAATCCAATTGACACATCCATTCATCTGTGATTGTCAGGCAGATGAGGACTAGGTCATGTGATGCACATCTGACATATCACCTACCAACACCTGGTGTCACACAGACCCTCTCATACCAACACCTGGTGTTAAATACTAGTAGTCTGCTCCAGCTGATGGAGTCTTGATACTGGCGGAAGTTCTCCAGGCAACACTGTGTACAATGGCCAGTACTTATTGTCTACTTCTGTTCTTGCTTACTTTTGGACAATCACAGAATCCAAATCATTCGTTTAACTACTGGACGCAATAACACTGTCACCGACTCCAAAATAACAGTGTAAAAGTATATATCTATTATTTTTAGAATTCCAAAATAATGTACATAATCTGAGTAGATATTGCGACCGTTGATATTATTAACAAAGTAAATAACTTAATGCATGATGACTTCTCTTTTTTAACTCGATTAGATGACTTCTACAGTATATTCACCGATAGACTGTATGGTAAGATAATGAGAGAGAGAGAGAGAGAGAGGGGTGGGGGAGAGAGAGAGGGGGAGAGAGAGAGAATGAAATGTATATGACTATGGTGAGCAAATATATATTTCAAATATCTGTATTTATACCATCGAAACTACCAAGAAATGCCATTATTTTGACTTGACTTTCTCAATTGTTTAAATAAATGGCTTACCCGCATCACGACAACTAGACTTGACAATAACGAATTGAGGATGAACGTTACGTAAATATTCCACCGTCGAGGGATTGCATCAAACGAAACAAGAATTACAACGCTAAATGTTCATATCACTAATTAATTAACTTCCCAGATCACCAATTGCATTAATAACTGAATCTAAAGTGAATTCAGCTAGACAATCCCTCAAAGTAAAGGTTCTTCTAGAGGTTAACCTTGTGATACGATACCTCAGTGGCAGTGTAGTGGAAGCCCCGTCTGTGTGGACTCTAGCATAAGATTTACTTATCCAGAGCTCATTCTGGTGCCTTCATTAATCAATACCTATAATAGGATTCCACGGGTCCTCAGGGGACAGTGGTAGATCTGAGCAGATCAATGACAAGGAGGGGTCTTTGACGATTGACACAATAGTCGTATTTGCTAATTTGAACACTATCTCCCCCATAGACAGATGTATACCAGAAACGGTCTTTGATGAGGTACTAGTATTCGCGGTGAAGCCATCTTTGAAAATGTAGTTTAAATAGTCAGCACATCATGTCAAGAAAGCATAACCATTATCATGAAGAAGAGTTATGTTATCGATAATGTTACATAGATAAAAGATGTTCAAGTGGGCACTATTTCAATAACGGATTAGTATGCGAATCCAGCTTTGAGGATGAAGATAATTCCATTTCGAAAATGCATCAGTCTTGCCGTACCCCACCACCACCAGCACCTGGCACTCGCACCAACATGTCCTTTACATCAGTCACGTCTTGTAGACATGCATACACCTCCATAACAGTACACCGCCACGACGAAAACAACCACCTCAGTATCTGCCATTGATTATTAATCATCTACCTTCTCATAGATCAAAAATTACTCTCTTGAACCAGTGATCCAGTAGTTCAGGTAAATCCATATAATTAAGGTATCATAATTCTTAAAGTATGACTTTCACGGAGAAAACAACCACCTCAGTATCTGCCATTGATTACTAATCATCTACCTTCTCATAGATCAAAGATTACTCTCTTGAACCAGTGATCTAGTAGTTCAGGTAAATCCATATACTTAAGGTGTCATACTTCTTCAAGTAGGACTTTCAACGGTATGTGATACATGTTCTGATATTGTCATGGTGCTATGAGAGATGGAAGCACATAGTATCGTTTAAAGAAAGTACAATACATATAGATAATGTTTGACAATACCAAGTCTGAGACATTATCAAAATATGCCTACAATTTCCATTACACATGTGCTCATGCAGTATTTCTGTATTAATATGTACTAAAATAACTAAGGAAACTGAACTATCAAATATAAAGTAAATAATAAGTTATTTACTTCCAAAAATATATACGTTATTACCATCTCAATATTATGATTATATCTAAAGGAAAATATATAAAACTTCATTCAAACCTAAAAATTACCATACCAGGTGATTTTGATCGTATTTGGAAAATAATAATTTAACACTGAATGCGATAATGTGAAGAAACTAGTTGCTCACCGCAGATGGTTCCTACCATCAACAGGTGGTCACCGGAAGATTGCGTATCTCTGCAGGTGGAAGAGAGGTCTACGTAGTGGCACTGTGACAACCCTGTCTTCAGCCTAGGTCGATACTGATGAGCCAGCCAGCCGCACTCACGAGCACACAGGAACACGGCGCGGGAGACAGCCAGAAACTACGAGGAGCATCCACTGTGATCTAAGGAGGAGAATCTAGACAGAGGACGTGTCCACGCTAAAGGGGCGGTTAATACATGTGCTACTTCAAATAGAGGCTACAGTCTTTTGATTACAATTCGCTGGAAACTTTGTACAAGTCACCGACAGCATATAATATTAGAATATTTTTCATCAGATGATCAGGGTTAATACTTCTATTTAATTCAAAGATAGATATTTTGTGAGTTTTAACCCTCTATCTGTTGGATTAAGCACAGGCACTGCTGTTTATGGCATCTCCGGTTGCCTCCATCAAGGAGAGGGTTAAAGGACGGGATTTCAAAATTAAATGTTTTATGAACCATACATAACGCCAACCCTTTGCCCGTATGTTTCTGCACTCAGTAGGTTTTAAGATTAGGAGTTTTCATCATATATTGCAACACGTCAACACACAGACATGATATCAGTGTGTGTGTTTTTTCTTCTGATAAATACATCCTTGTATGTTTGGTGGGTACGAAGGAAAGCCTAAAGTATGTGTAAAACAACACTGGTTCATACTGTCCTAGAAACACTGCTATTTAACTGACGTTGACAGGATTAATAATTATCATGACGTGAGGAGACGATACAGCAAAATATTTAATAATGTCCAAACAATAAAACATATATTTTTAAATCCTGACATTTAACTGTTTTTCTTTTTAAATTGGCCTGCATCAATATCAGAAGGCCGTCTCCGGTTGGTATTGCTATTAATAATTGTTCGTCCAGCAAGCTTCATATGCGACAGTGTTAACCTATATTTAAGCCTAAATATTGAACCAGTATGTCAGATGCCACCAAATAAATCGTATTGCAAAGCTCAGTTTCCAAGAAGCATAGAAATAAAGAAAACAACATTACTTCAACTGCTGGATTACCTTACAAGAAGGGCTATAATGTCCCAGAGAATCTGTACAGATTAGGACATTCAATTACCCTGGGATTGGAGTCGGAGCCTTACAAATGAAATATATTAGCACGCTTGTGAATAAATCTTGATTTAGTTGAAAGGATAGATGGTGTACTTGTCAAATAAATTGGAATTACCATTTAATAATCGATCCCTGGCCAGTAGATCACACGTATTCTGAATAGCATTGTATTCTATGTTGGACTGAGTTATGAGGGGCAGTTTGGTACTCATGTTTATTTGGTAAACTTAATTTGTACTTTTTTTGATGTTTTAGAATCGGTGTTTGGTCTTGGACTGGGTATTTTATGGCAGAAGGAAACATTTAACAAAGAATGCATGTGGCGCATCTAGGAACGTGTTGCAGCAACCCTGCTGCAATTGGATGGTACTGATGAACCAAACGTGCAGACATTGCATGATGACATCACGATATAGAGAGGTCAGAGGTCAGATGGCCAGACGTGCTTGTGCAACACACCACTCGGCTGTATTTTAATTTCATCAACAACATTATCAACGATCTCCGCCAACATTTTAAATTATTTCTACCAACATTTAACTATCTCGATTAATACGTTCAACAAAATAATGTCCAACAAATTTCTCAACTATATTAAAGGCATCATAGTTCAGTTGATGTATCAAAGACAAGATAAATAGGGGAACGTTCCCTATATTCACATAAAACATTAATATGTTGATAACTATTGAGGACTGGGGACTAAGTACATCAGTAAATAACAACTTTTGGGTAGATAAATCAAGCGTAATTAGTCTCAGATCGAAATTCGTTTGTCCATTATACAGGTCTACCAACTGTGATATTATGTATTTTAACCAAAATTTTCAATTATATCCTCCAACATTCTCAATTCTTTCCATCAACTTGTTCAACTATCTCCGCCAGTTTTCTGAACTACAATTATCTCCTCCAGTGTATGGTCTCTCGTGTACAGTGCTGCATACATAAACCATTTGTTAACCAACGAGGTCACCTGTAGAGAGACCGGCTACAAATCTCTACAATGTAAAAATATAATCAACTTTAGCATTGATAAATATTGAAGTGTGAATGTGTCGTCATATCTCCATATAAATATACTAATATTACGGTTAGCTACAGACACATTCTTTACCAGTGGAATGAAACATAGCAATGCTCTTATCACAGATAAATATTTATAAAACAGCACACGTCTAAATCAATGTGAAATGTCTACATACTGTTGAATTATTTGCACCTTCACTCTATAACAACGGTAATAAATCCAAACTATGCATACACTTGCTATATGATGACATAATTTTAGATGTATTGGACTGTAATCTTTTTTAATTATTAGGAAAGATTTGCCTAAACAGATATCGAAACTCGGGTTATACATGTTGCAGTTTCCAACGTTCTGACCCAATGATCGTGGATGTGTTATATCAAAGCGTGTTTGCTTTATGTATTTAAAAGAAATTGTGTTCACAGTCATCAGAGAAAATGTTTGCTCATCACAGAATTTGACATTGGGAGCATGCGGGCTATGCAATGACATCAAACATGTTCATTTCCTTAATCAAGGCTGGTACATAAATGTCTTCCATGTATTGCTCATGACGTGCATAGCATACATCTTCATGTAGTTATTGACGCGCACAGTATAAATCTTCATGTAATTCTAGGCATTACAAATTTTTAAAAAATATTTGGATATAATCTTAAAATGTGCTCTCACACTATTATGACGTAAATGGACTTGTTGACATTGTCGAGTAATCGCCGAAAGTCTCGCATTACAATATCGAATAATGCAACATTTCGTGACTTGATGCATGCTTTCTCTAAAATCCTACGTCCCTTCATGTACATAGTGTCATTTCTCAAACCAATGTATGCACACTAAAATACAACTTATACCAACGACACCAATTATTTCATCATAAATTATGTTGACTGCTGTAGATTTGGTTCTGTATTAAACAAACAAAATAAATGGATAGTTGGGTGAACACATGATGGTTAATTTAATAGAAATAGAGATCCATATGCCATAACATATTTCGGAAAATCCCCATTTATTTTCATTTTATAGAACTACAGACCTATAACACATACAGGTGCTGGTGTTCATGCTTGTTGCGAGTATATCCACTTGCCAACTACTCAGTGTGCCATCCTCAGTGTGACATCCTGCCCAGAAGAACTGGACTTAATGTACACTGTCCTCCTCACAGATAAATGTTCACGTAATTGTCCAGGGTGGTGTTCCATTTAGTCTTGGACGCACATTCTGGACAGGGGGCTGCTTCTTTCTAACTATTATGTCTGTACTTTCTGTCCGGCGCATGTGCAGTTACACTGTGCGGTGTTGATCCTTGGTAACTACGCATGCGTTGGACAGAAAGTACAGACAGAACAGCTAGAAATGAGCATCCCCTCTTTTCCACGGTACAGAATAATCCCGATCTGTTTGTAAGAACCGGATGTGACAAATGTGACAATCGTGTAGAGATCACATGATGTATTACCTAGAGAAAACTGTATCGCAATCCTAGTATTTTGTGGTGCTACTTTTGATGACCTTGCTGTTGTATATTTGACTTCAATGGAAGGATAGCTGCTGGTCTGTCTCCTGGGGTGGCTGTGTATTTTATCAACTTTAGACAATTTATATTTCCTGTCTACTTGGAAGAACAGGCGGTGAGTTAGGCCTATGTGTAGGCTACATCGTGTAGATTTACCATGCGGCTCGCCTCTAGAACACTCTACCTCAAGACTTATTTTATGCACTGGTGTTATATCGTAACAGTTCTCTTCGTGGTGTTGAGAGAACTGATGTATATGTTTAACTTCACATTAGGGACTATCTGTGGATACACGTGTACATCCTAAATAAATAGTACGCGGATCCTTCAGGAAGTTCATGAAACGTCTGTAAAATATTCCAGGAAGAATTGGTATTTGTTACAAAAACCTGTATCTAAATCTTCATTTGTTCGGAATATATCATGAACTGTAATTTATTATTCCTGTACATTTATCATGATACGATATCCGATATATTTGTCAATATGAATGTCATCGTACTCGTAGGAATAAATGTCATCGTAGGCCACATTATAGTTCATATAATTATAGTTCATGTAGTTCATGAAGCGTCTGTATAATATTGTCATGTAGTTCAATGAAGCGTCTGTAGAATATTTCTTGTAGCAGTGTTATTTGTTATAATCAACCCCCGTTTTCCAAGTCTTGTATTTCATACGAATATTATATTTATCACTATAATTCATACACGTGTATTCATCACACGTGTATTATTTGTTACATTCATATGATGTCCAATATAATTGTCAATATTAATACACTCTTACTTAGATCTACTCTCACACTCAGAATCCTGAAACTTGTATACTTTTTAAAGTAAATAAGAAAACACCTCACATACGTTTTTACTGTGTTTCTTGAGAAATAAAGAGATACACTCGATCAGTTCTTTCGCAAATAGTTTATGTTCAATAAATCAATGATGATATAACACAATCATATAACATCAGAATGTACATGCACACAATCATTAGTTGCTAATATGAAAGATGATTGTGCAATTCATTACAATAATGAATTTGAATACAAAATAATATAGTACGAAAGGGTCACTGTGCATTTTATATTATGTCCTGAAATATTACTTTGCTCACACTTCCGTATCTGTATATCCGATAGTATTGTTTCTCTTACTTCTACGTGTTTCTCTTACTTCTACGTGTTTCTCTTACTTCTACGTGTTTCTCTTACTTCTACGTAGATCATGTAGATCACGTGACCGATGCAAGATCATGTTCATGAAATACAGGTCTTAATCTTTCTTTATTCTTTCCCTTCTCTTGGAGCGGTTTTAATCTAAGTTGTAACAACATGTAACCTATCCATTTCATTTTGAATAAAATACTAGTATGTTCAAATTAAAACAAATGGCCATTTCTAACGCTTGATTACAATTATTACATTCTTCCTAACCATTGAGATATGAAGATTTTGCTACAATTTAAATATTGCTTCTCAATTTATGTATTTATTTATTTACATTAAATGCATAATATCACAGTTGATAAACATGTATAATCGGAAAAACGATTAATTACACTCGATTTATCCACCCAAAAGTTGTTATTTAGATCACTAGTACTTATCCTCCAGCACTCGGTAGTTATAAAACAAATCATAGTTTATATTAAATAGGGGAACGTTCCTCTATTTATCTCCGTCATTGATGCATCTCTGTTTTAAGCACGAATGTGCGAGCAAACAGAGTTATGTCCCTTTGCATC
>JAVCKZ010113678.1:0-10141 GCA_034780755.1 Lepetodrilus elevatus | reverse complement strand
ACCTAACTACGACCGTCGGGAGTCGGCATAACGCTCGTCGTACGACGATTTGGTCGCAAGTGTAGCGCCGGCATTAAGATACCTTTAAGTATTGGAATAAATGGGCTAGCAGGTTAGTGTTAATTTCAATCCCTGGAGTATGTATCTCAAGTTTATAAACAATGATTTGGTGCATTTCAGGTGGTAGAAAAATTGGAATAAATCCGAAAATCAACAATATGGTGACAGGTTATGAAGCCGCCAAGCATGACATTATACTCATATCAGATAGCGGCTTAAAGGGTAAGTATTCATGAAACATTGTCACTATTACTCACGATAATAATTTTCTCAAAATGCTAAAACATTTTAGTTTTAATTTGTTTACAAAGTTCTAATGTAAATTCAAAGACAATATGACAGGCCTTAAGATTATGAAACATTTTTTAGTACAAACTCATGCTCAACTGAAGGTTTTGTGCACCTCATATCAAATTTGAGCTTGCACATAAAATCGTAGTCAAAATTCGTAATCTGAAGGCCTGTTGAGCTGGGAGTCGGTGTGACATGTCTGTGAGTCGGTGTGACATGTCTGTGAGTCGGTGTGACATGTCTGTGAGTCGGTGTGACATGTCTGCGCGTGTTTCAGTGGGCGAGGACACACTGCTGGACATGGTCCTGTGTATGACGGAGAAGACGGGCCTCGTGCACCAACTGCCGTTCATCTGCGACAGGAAGGGCTTCTCATCGCATATAGAAAAGGTAGGTCCATCGATCTTCTTCCTGCTTGTGAGTGGTCGGAGACCCCGCCCCTTCAGCAGTGATTGTGCTCAATCCGGGGAGCAGGATGTTAATTGTCTTGTGACGTCTTCCGTAACACTCATAGTCATTGAAGTTTGGAAGTTAGTTATTATTAGCTCATTTATGACCAAATTGGATGGAAAGAGTGTATTGTATTACGTTAATCATATATGACAACCACATAATTTAATTCCACAACAATATTGTTGCAGTTTTATACATGAGTAATAAATAATTAGAATTTGAAATGTTCAATGTAATATATTCCCATTGTAACCTAAACCACTAATTCATTCATTCATTCCATTTATGGGTCCCAAATATCATGTCAATGAAATTATGTCTTTCAGATATTTTTCGGCACGCAGCATGCCAAGATGTACTTGTCAATCAATGGAGTGGGCATCAACTGCACCACGGGCATGTCCTGTCTGTTCAGGAAGGACGTCCTGGATGAGGCGGGTGGCATGAAGTATCTAGGACAATACCTGGCCGAGGACTTCATGATGGCGCAGGCCTTCCTAGACAGGTACGCTCATCACTCGGGTTATTTCGGAAAGAAAGTAACTGTTTTGAAATGGCACCGACTACTGTACCTGATTATTTTGGTTTAACCCTCGCCCTGCTGGTGGCAAATAGAGATGCTCTAAAGAGCAGTATCTAGGACCACTCCAGCAAGGAGAGGGTTAAATCAGTCGTAATTACACCATCATAGAAGCGGGTGGTACAGCAACGGTAGAATGTATGCTGATTAACTGTAAAGTTAAAGGCCAATAAAGAATTGAATTGAATTGAATGTTTGAACTTTGGATTGATTAATATATTTATATATGGAATCCTCAGAATATTTAACATATTCAGATCCAATCTCGAAATACCATCCTTTTCACAAGAGAATATGTATGACTGCACTTCAGTAGCCTGGGTCTGGATAAGCAGAGCTATTCAGATACTACTAGACTACGACTACTAACACTGAGCATTGCTTGTTTTGTTTACAGAGGGTGGAGAGTGAGACTCAGTTCCCAGCCAGCGCAGCAAAACTCTGGCATGTACTCCATCTCGCACTTCCACGCACGTATCGTCAGGTACAGTACCATATTGTTATCAATGGAAAATATTCAGTAAAGATTATCGATATAAATACTATTATCGATACCTACCAACAGATTTATGGATATTGCAGAATAAAGATTTGATATACTTGTAATGGACTTACAGAAGATAAGAAGCAAGCAGCAATATGTATATGCATTAAGAAGATGAATATATTCCACTTACTTGTAATTATGTTAATGTTACCACAAAAATTGTTAATGTAATCAGAAGATGTATTATGTAATGTAGACCTTTTCAAAGAATGTTGCCGTATATTTTTTTTTTATAAATATAATTTTAAAAATAAAACAATTGCATCCAACGCCCGTGACGAGACCTATGTATATTTAATATATGCAATGTTTTTTCTGATCAGATGGACAAAGTTGCGCGTGTCCGTGGTGCCGTACACGATCTTGATAGAACCTATCTTCCAGTGCATGGTGCTCGGCGCCATCACGTCGTGGGCCGTGTCGTATCTGTTCGAGTGGACCGCGCTCGTCTTCTTCCTCATCCACGTCCTCGTCTGGTTCCTCGGAGACTACATCCTGATGAAAGTCATACAGGTACGCTTAGCCGATCCTGGAGTCACTTGCCATGTATAGGTCCAGCTTTCCCTCCCGTATACTTTGTATACTATCTCTTAATCTTCAAATTGCAAATTGGTTAAAGATTCCTGCAGCAACTACTCCATAATCACTCGCTCACTTAATTTTCCATTTTTGTATAAAATATGTTTTATCCTATCTTAGATGTGCAATTATCGGTGCAAATATTGATACAAGAATTGTAATTGATAATCTACATTCTTACAGATCTCTTGCAATGTACAAATCAGTAACATGGTTATATTACGTTTCAGCGAGGACCACTACCTTTCTCCAAGTTCGAGTTTGTGGTGGGGTGGTTGATGAACGAGCTGCTGTCTCCGTACATCATCTTCCAGGCGCACTGGAATCCCAGAGTCACGTGGCGCAACCACCAGTACTGGATCCGCTGGGGTGGCATCACGGAGGAACTGCCACCCATACAGCCCGCCGACACCAGTATTCACCTGCCGTGAGCGAGCCCAGACACCTCCAACACAGGACCCTGTGTGCGGCAGTATTGTTGTCATGTCAGCAGATGTATGTTAAGATGGGACCAGAGTTTTAAACTGGAGAACCACCTAAATCTTGCCATGAGTGGAGCGGTGAATGTCAAATGTGTTGCTACTCACCGTGAACATGTTGGATATCGGGTACCATTGCTAGAAGCTAATTTCAGAAGTTTTCACGATTTGGACAATCGGTTTTTTTTAATGGAAGCCACCTACCATTATGTAGATATGTGGTTGGCTTGGTTGATGAACATAGTTGTGGATCGCCATGAAATATTTTGTGGTATTTTTAAGCAATGTGATTGCTACCATAGACATACAGAACAAATTTTGTGATTTTGTTTTTTAATTGGCACAAGTGAATCATTTGAAGTATTGATTCAAGAGCTGTCCAACTGAAAATGATTTGTGTATATCAAGACTGCAACGAGAATTCGCAGAAAGCATGCTGGGCCGTGCCGAGCAATGTCACTGACCTCTACGTGACGTGTTTATTCGAGGAATGGTTTGTTGATTCCACGTGCCGCAGTGTGTGACTGCGGCGGCGATGACGTCATTCCATCATTCAGCACAACCATTACCATGGTAACATTTGCGTCTCTGTCTCCAGATTGTCACTTGGATGATACCTGCATATTTTTTTACCACTGAGATTCTGGGGTGGTGTCCGTGTTTGTCCATCCGTGCGCGTCGCCGTCGGTCTCCGTCAGCAGCTGCCTCGGTTCTGTGCTGTACTCCTGGTTTCAAACCTCTTGTGATATCCGTTCATCTGGTCAGCTACAATAATGATCTGCATTGCTAGTCAAGAAAAGGGAAACAACTGAAGCTACATTCAATAAGTCCTCGTGTTCCTAGTCAGTAGAAAATATGAGCAATACTTGCATCACTAATAAGTATTACTAATAAGATTATCATATGTTTTACAAATCAAAACCACAGAAGATTGTATTGACCTCTGCTGAATTTTAATAGAACATTGAAATTGATATTTCCTAACATGTATGTTAATGCTATCAGGGCGGTTTTAATGGCAGTTTAATGCCAGACTGTCTTCGTACTACAGAATACTACGTAAGATTTACATGCTATACCGGTAAGTGCAAAATTCTCAAATTCGGACCAGTGACTAAATCTACCAAATCATGTCTTGCTACATGTGAAACATTTCTGAAATAATGTGTGTACATATTCCTGGACGACTGACTGTGACTTGTGACTCTGACTGACTGTGACTGTAACTGTGACTTCAACATGTTTGAAATATGCCTTCATTTCTATTATTTATTATTTGTATTTTACACTAGGAAGATTCTGAAAGATATGTTCAACCTCATCTAGTCGCAAAGTTCACACGCCGGACTTCCCCTCTGTACAACTTCCAGTCATTGTCAAAACTTAGTGCAGATTATACACTGGTTAAGATTCTAGTCCAAAGGTATTTACAATTACTGATCAGTATCTGAATTGCTGTTTAAGTGCAAATCTTCATTATTATTACCTATATCCACACCATAGTATTGTAAGATTTACTTACGTTAGGTTTGAATGGGTGCTAGATTGACGATTATTGCCAAATTTAACATGTTAAAGAGACTGTGTCTGTATAGGTGTTGATATGTTGTTGGTTGCGTTGCCGTTGACTTGCCAGGCTTCCATGTATTGGATTAATCTCATTGGATGATTCAGGGCAGGAAGATACTAGTAGTTAAATACTAGTATGAGGATAATCATTGATAATTTTGCTACTGACATCGGAAACATTTCATCGTCGCCTATGGGTGAGAGATTCCTGCTGCGACGTAAAACATTAATTCAATCAATGAGAAACAGTTATCAACAACTGTATGGACATTGTCTCTTTAATATTTGAATATGTATTACACTACTAGTCAACATCAAAAGCTTTGTGAAAAATATTTAAATGCTATTTCCTTATCCACTCATTATTATTATTATTATTATTATTATTATTATTATATGTTTCAGTACTACCCCAGCTGAACATATCCATTTAAAGCTTTTCCTTTTTCTTGAACATTATATTATTCTAATAATAATATACATATTATTAGAGTATTCTGATTTACGTATTATTGCAGTTCGTACTTCTCCACCTATGAATGTATTTCTCTAGTCGACATGTTCAGACTTTGTTCTTGTCAAAGATGTTGGATGCAATTATTTTTCACTTTTATTTCGTTGATTTTTATTTTTGAAAAATTTACTAAAATTGTAAAAGGAAAATCATTAAAATTACAGAAAGATAAATGTTACCTTCAATGCCTTCAACAAGGACTTGGTCAGGCAACCTTATAATTCAAGGTAATTCTGACTATTATCTCGATAATGTCTAGACAGATATTGCAAAAACAAGGTAGACAGCCTCTAGTTACAATGGTTATGTTTAAAACATTTTTAATGACTTGAAAATCAAGTGTTTGAAAATACTGATTACATTTTATTTCAACAACTGTATATTCATGTCTCATATTTTTTAATCTATTTATTTGCTATTTTAAAACCATATTTTGCTGTTGTCCTGTCTAGTCTTTATTACTATGTCTGATTATGATAATGCATTGGATTTAACTTGAAGATGCCCAGGTCCTTGTGAATGTTATTAGTGATTTCGAGATCGCCTTGACTGATCCTGTATTGTCAGGAACATCAGCCAGTGCTCTGTACGAAATGCCAAAACTTTACCAAAAATACCATCTCTTTCATTTTGTACTGTCAAACTATCTAAACAGTGCAAAAATGTCCCTACAAGCATTTCTTAACAAGCCAAAAATAGTTCTTCCGTGGCCAAAATATTGGATCCAAATTTGTACTCATTATGGAATTAGGAGGAGAATCCTAAATGATATTTAGATATACTGTTAGGTAGACACTAGACCCTTGCTGCAACATTCAGTAAATCAAGTTATACATCAGGGTATCATTTCTCAAAGCTCTCATATCTCCTACAAGACCATAAGGACTCGTAGCAATCTCTAATACATGGGGATTGTGCACTTACGAGAACGCATTATGGTCTCATAGTGGATATGAGAGCTTCAAGAAATTATACCTAGCTAGATTACTTTGCATATCGGATGAGTGACAAATGGTCATATTAAACAAATGTTGCAGTAACCATTTCCCATCAATGTTATCAGAGCATGTAGCCATTTTTCACTCGCATGAAACAACCTTTCATTTAACTACTATGGAACTAATACCCAATATTTGGAAAGTAATTTCTCGTTCAACTAAGGCATGTAACGTATATTCTTTATTGAAAATGGCCAGAAGGAAGTAACGAGCATTACTGACTATGGGTGAAACATTTCCGCTGCGACATAAGTAATATTTCAATCAATTTTGAGCGACAGTCTTCCCTGTTAAACAATTCTCATGTCAAATTTGTTGTATTCACTGAATAACTACCGTAGTTCTCATAGCTATGTTCTCCTATTGCTCCATTTTGAAATATGCATTCTGTATGAAAACAGGGTAGAATATTTGTTATATATTTAGCAGGTTTAATCTGGTTATCAAGATGGGTTAGGGGAAAAAATCTCAATAGGATTTTATCATTTTACAACCACTTCCATCCTTTTGTAATGGGAAAACAATTTACTGGTATGAGATTTAGTGTATTTCTGTCCAAGTGATTAGAACTTGTGTCAAGGTTTTACTTGACTGTGTCGTGAAGTTTGTAGTCTCGGACTAAATTAATTGCTATCATTTGGCTTACTGGTACTGTACAGGGTTAATACTTACAACTGGGCCCGTATTCTCGAAACTTTGTAAGTCCTAAGAAGTTCGCAAGTACTAAGAATTTGCCTAACTGGTTTTCTGCTTATGTTATTTTTTTAAGAGATTTTTTCTCACTAAGAAATTCTTAGCTAAGAAGTTTCGAGAATCCGGGCCCAGGTGTGTTTTGGACATGTGTGCGAGTATGTTACTGACTTTCAGACAATCTGCTCTCAATGTCCTGCTTTACATGCCAAACTTGGGATTATCTCCAATGTAATCTCACTTCCAAAATCAAAAAGTGTATAGACGTCTAGTATAATGTATTTTATTCGAGAATCAGTTGCTGGTCTTCCGTGGTATTTCTTATGCTTGTTGTAAATTAAATGAAAAATAATATTTTCTAAATACAAAATAAACAACCCAAATGTTTTAACTCTTTTTACATACATACACACACAGATACCCACCTGATCTTGTTAGTTCTTACTTATTAATCAATCTGAATATTCATCTTGCTCATCATTGTTTGTTATATTTATTATTTCGTCCAGTTTTCCAGCGTTTGCTTGTTGGTCCATGTCTCATGCTGACTATGTATCTCATATTGAATCATGATGATAAAATCTTCGAATAACGAACATAAAATAATAACTTCAGAAACTGGTAACATATCACCTTGAAGTTTTGTTATAAAATAGAAAATACTGCCTTTGTCTCGAATTGCTATTAATTTAGATCTTATTGGAAGTTGATCATATCAGCGAAATTTGTGTCCATGTGTGTGCGTGTGTATTCTATATGTAGCAGTGGTATATATTGCATGTAAGAAGAGTGTGACAGCTAGCTTTATTTGTAGTGGACAGCACTGATGTGGTGGCCAGACTTGCCTCCCCTTCTCCTGTTAAATGACGTCTCTATACGAGACCGACTGGCTGGAGTTTTACCTGGATGGGTTGAAAATGTCAAATTTACCATTTCAAATTTTGGAAATACGATTTTCAATTTTACTGACCTATTTGATATAAATTACAATATTCGTAATCCAAAATGGATATATGTAGATATATATTAATCTATATACTTTTACATTTACCGTTTTTTTCCCATTAGTTTTTTATTTCTTTATATTTGAAACAAATTAAAGGCATACAGTCCCTCCAGGTTTCGCAAGTCGTGGGCACCATTAATGTCAGAACCCCCCCTGATGTGTTATGATGTGCTGTTCCACCCCAAGTCAAATGCATGTGCATGCATGCTAACAGTCTTATCATATACAGTACATTTTGTTGGTACGATTTATTTGTTTACATTGTACATGTATAGTTGACGAGTAAACATTTTTTTCATTACTTTTGATTTGTGTTCTCTGTGTTCTATGGAGTTTTTTCTCAAACAATTCCTTTGTGCTATAATAATATGCTTCATCCTATCCTCTTTCTCCTCTGCTTCGTAACTTGCCGTAAGGTGATCCACTCATTATATTCATTCCACACAGGTTGAATGAAGGTACTGAAATTCAACAACCTGTTGGTAGAGGTTGGCTTCATCCAATATTGATATTTAACCTTCTTCATGCTGAAGGCAACCAGAGATGCCCTATGGAGTAGTGCTTTAGATTAATTCAGCAAGCGGAGGGTTAAAGGCATACAATCACAGACAATGATGGTCATTTCTTAAGTATAGTAGACCTCGCATATAACGGCCTCACATAATCCCAACACTTGCATATAAAATACTAAAGTCCCGGTCCTGTCGCACTAATTACGGGATATGCATATAACGGACTTCGCATATAACAGACAAAAATAGCCGGTCCCAATTATAGTACGTTATATACGAGGTCTACTGTATATTATATATGATTGTATGCATTCAAACTAAGAACATATCAGTCAAACTGACTTTGGACTGTGTACACATGACATGGGTTCTCCAGATTAGGTTCATCAAAGTCTGGAGTTGAAAGGAATACAAATAAGAGTTACAACCACACTTTCCTTGGTGTATCGGTCAATATCCCTACAGTTTTGGTAGTGGAGTCTCCGAGGCATCACGACCAAAGCTGTTGGGATATTGACCGATACACCGAGGAAAGTGTGGATGTAACTGTCTTATACCCTTCTTCCGGTCGAGTACTATGTGGTATACCATTTAAATGTAAAATCAATGTCAGATCACCCATGGGGACCCTCATTAACTGTTTATGCTTTTGGATGAACAATTTCGTGTTACACATGCCATGGTTTTGTTGTAGCATGTGTACGTGACATTATAACCTCGTCACCTCGTGACTTTCTTGAATCAGTCATAACTACGGTAGATAAACGAATGGTCTTATCTTCAGTCTCGTCGCAAATGGGTGAAATATTCCCGCAGCGACGTTAAACTCCATATTCACTCACTCACTCTTATCTTCAGTCAGCTATTTGGTCCTGTGGTAGCGACTGTGGAAATCAAGATTTGTTTTGAACACCAGACTGGTTTGATACCAGGTTCGGGCACAACTCGATGAATGGAAAGTGTCCGATATTCATACTTTCTCCAAAATGAACAAATTAATGCTTTGAAAAAGTGTATGTTCATTTCTGATATTACCTACACTTTCTCGTGTATCCGGATATACATGTACACTTAGAACAACAGAAACCATGGCAACGAGACCGGAAGATGGGTATAATAATGCAATATATATTTATAGAGCTTATAGAGCTCACGAAGCGTTGAAACAAATAAATAGACTTGAGGCACGACGATTCTCCCAATTCCTGGCCACTACTGAAGGGAGCACAGTGAAGCATTTATACGTTGAATGTAGAACCTACTGTTGAACATTGGGCAACAAAAGTTTTGTTTCTCGTCACAACGGACATGTGTCATGTTATTATTGACAACTCTGAGATTTGATGTGGCCAATACATGTAGTCTTGTCAGATCTATGGAGGATCAACATTGCCAAATATCATCTGCTTCGCATGGTGATCCACTCGCTTAATGTACATAATTCTACAAACTGTGGGTAGAGGGTGATTGTACGAGTGCTTCGGTCCAATCTAATTAAAATTAGACTTTTGCTCCAAAGATATATTATAATAATGGACGTACGCGATACATCGATCTAACACAAGCCAATGGATAGTCATGTCAGAGCGACCTTTTACCTTGACCAATCACAGCTTACCTCAGCAGTCTTGAAAGTGAAGTCGATAGTAAACTATTGCATGTCTGAACGTTCCTCGGTGTACGGAGCTTTTACATTCAAAACTTGCTGGTTTTCCCTTCTTACTTTTAGTGTGATTAATTAAGGATTGACTAGACTAATTTTTGCATTCATCGAGGTTTGCAAAACGTTTGCACATCGGTTTTTACGTTCATACCTCGATGAACGCAAAAAATATTCCAGTCAATCCTTATAAATAAATAACA
>JAVCKZ010113677.1:2239-23065 GCA_034780755.1 Lepetodrilus elevatus | reverse complement strand
CTGCTGAAGGCGACTTAAGTTGCCCGATCACATGCAGAAATAGAACACTTTGATTTTATTCGGCAGGGAGAAGGTTACCACACACAACTGCTGCATTTAGAACTGAGCTAAAATATCAATTTCAAAATGGATACGTGCATGTCTTAATTCACACACGAAAACTATTGTCAATATTTAATGAATTTTGTGAATTCCTTAATTTATTTTTTATTTATTTTATTGTTATTTTGGATGGATCATTATCAGAGCTGCACTCGATCCAGTTATGAATTAAATTATGTTTGTATGATTCATAAAGGAACATGTTAACACGGTATGCCAGGTATGTTGGCTCCTCCATCATATCGGAGGGTATTGTTCAGGCTTATTGACGCCATGTACTTAATGTTTCCTTGTCGTCAACTCTTCCTGGATGAACGTTTTTTTTCCTGCTTCTCATCATCGTAGTTTGTTATTTCACTCTCATCACACTGCATAATTTAATTTCTTTATAACTCTGCATCGTCGCGTATGAATGAAGGATTTCTGCTATAATTCACTCGCTCGCTTATCATTTTGCATATCGCCATATTTATTTTTAATGGGGTGCATTAATATATTAAAAATATTTTAAGTGCATGGCAAAACAAATATGAGTGATTAGTGTTGTCAGATTTTAAAGTAGGTTGCTGAGACGTTGGATTCAAGGTGTGCATACTGATTATTACAGGAACAGGGGGGAGGTGATACACAGGTGATAAAAGTCAGTTTGAGGAAGCTGAATGTTTATATTAGATATGGGGACAAGGAGTTGATATTAAGCAGTGTCGCTATTGTCGCTTGTCGCTTGACATCATTCGTTCGTCTGTAAACATTTCAATATGGAACAGTTACGATTTCAACGTTGTAAGTTTGTGGAGATTTCGTTAGGACCTTAAATGTTTGTGGCTAGGTGGCCATATTAGATTACATTAGTACACCCGTACTTAAAAGTCTGTTTTGCTTCGATAGCAGATAGCGCTAGTCAAGAGAGAGAAATAAATAGATTAACAAGTCAGGAATGTTCAATGAGTCGCTTTCAGAATTGGCCAACCGGCGTAGGAAAATAGAGCTTTTGGGAAAACGAAGCCAATTTTCAATGTTATCACTATTGAGATTACCGTGTTGAACACAAATCAAGATGAGAAATGATAGACTACTTAATTGAAACACTTTTCTCGCTCAGTGTGTATCGTAGTGTTTATTGGCGAATTTAAGATGATTTGTATCTCGCCACGTACGTTTCAGAACTGACCAGGGAAAAGTATTTAGCCGTGATTCAATCGATAATAAAATACCACTAACCAAAATAGTGCTCCAAGAAAGGATTCCGAGTGCTGGATACACAATGACCAGGGTTTTAATGGATGACCACCTTTCAATGGATCGTTTAGATGATACTTTCCAGTCTAGTGATAGCAGCAGATACTCTTCTGTGTTGTGAGTACAGATATCAGCAGATACTCTTCTGTGTTTTGATATGAGTACAGATAGCAGCAGATACTCTTCTGTCTTGTGAGTACAGATAGCAGCAGATACTCTTCGGTCTTGCGAGTACAGATAGCAGCAGATACTCTTCAGTCTTGCGAGTACAGATAGCAGCAGATACTCTTCGGTCTTGTGAGTACAGATAGCAGCAGATACTCTTCAGTCTTGCGAGTACAGATAGCAGCAGATATGACTGTCACTCAGCCCAAAGTGCAACACAGCCTAATCCCTCCTGAGAAGACTGGCACGGTCCGTGACAAATTGCTCCGCAAAAATTACAGAAACAGATCCGTTCCCACCTGCCTACTTGTGTGTCCTGTCTGTTGGTTTGGCGATGTTTACGATCTCCTCAGGTGTTTCAGCTTTAGCAGAGGATAGGTTGTATTTTACATATGTCACAGCGTTTCTTATTGGTTGCCGAGTTCCGAGAGGGAGGGAGCAATCAGTTAACCCTTTCTGTTCTGGATTAAGCTTACACACTGCTCCTCTGGGCATCTCTGATTCCCTTCAGCAGGGAGAGGGTTAACCAGGATACTGTAGCAAATACCATGTAAACAGCAATGCAGGTTTTTCCTCCTTACTCAAGGATTTATTACCCGTTCGGAATGTTTCATTAATTCAGATAATTTTCCTTCTGCAAACAACCCATGAATGTTGCTTGTAACTCACACGAGTTAAGGAAGTTAGGTATCAATTTTGCTAAATTTATCTTCCTTTACACAGTCCAATGCTAAAGAATTCCTGCCATGCATATGCAGTAGATCATTTTGATTGGATCGCATGTTTCTGCACTGATAAGAGCAATGATGAATTGGTGGCGTGATACAAGAGTAAAGCTTGTCGGGCACGTTTCTATGTGTAAAGAGGAAGGGTTAATTAATATACTTACCTGGTTTTTGCCTTCCTGGGTTGTCGACACTCTGTGAGCTTCAGAATCTCTGGCTTCACTTGGTCGAGGGAGAGACAGTTATCCATTGAGAAGCAATCACCATTACAATTTCCATCCTTGGAACTTTTTCACTCGTTCCTGACCCGACGTGTTGACAAATTGTGCCACAATTTCCCGTCCACGTGACGTCACAAGCCGCTCACAATATCGCGTCTCGGACAACTTCCGGGGAACGATTCGGACAGGATTACTGGCAGAATCGACAGACGGACAGACAGAATCCTTGTTCCACCCAGTCCAAAGCCACAGATCCATCTTGAAACACTTCTATCTAAAATATCCGGAATGTGCGAATGTTTACCTGTGAGAGTGTGCACTATTTCACGGTGATCCCAAAAATCCGCGGTAATACCGGTCACTTTGTCTGCTGGTCGCTGGTCTGAGAGTGTCTGGGGCGAGAATGTCGGGTCCGCCCGCGTCTGTCGCCTGGCTCTCAATGAACGGCTCTATACCAGTGATGATTTGCCTTCCTGTCCGTCTGCCTCGGAAAGCAGATGTCTGAATGGACGGGCTCAGACAGTAACACAATCAACTGATAGCCATTTCGCCTGTTTATGTAAAAGACATTCAGTCGACTGATCTATTTTCCTTCCGCCCAGCAGGGATTGCAGATTTTCTCTTAAAGAAGTTTCTTCCCTCCCCTCCCCCAGTCCCTGCGGTTCCTCGTCTGAATACATCTGTGGATAGATCAAGTTTGGCATTTCCTACCCCTGCAGCACTGGTAGCAGTAGTGGAAGTCCATCAAACACGACCATCTGCAATCACTACAGCGGTGCTGTGACCGCACCACGATGCCCGTTCGTTTGTTCTCGATCCAACCGCCCGGCGACCGACAGACGCTCTCAGTATCACAGTCCCAAAAGGCTTGTAATCAGTTGTGATCAAATAGCATTACATTGTTCGCTCACAATGGTGCTGTTTTCATGCTCAATTTGCAACGAATATTGTTGCACTCCGCTCGGCACATTGAGACCAGACAGTTCGCTGTTCGACTGTACTGGAAGAGATATGATAATGGAACATTTCAATGGACATAAAACACGAAATGGACTCGTTATTAAAGGCTTAGTATTGATCACTTTCATGGTGTTTTAAAATATCCTTCCTAGCCCCCAGGCCAAATTGGCAGCATGTTGTGCAACACGTCCAGATTGATCTGGATATTATAGTACACCTTTTTATTATTTTAATTAAATTCTTTTTTTTCTTCTTTGCCATAATTGTAAAGATTTCTTTTCTTGCACGTGTTCCACAAATAAGATATTGTAGATATCCTATGACAATATATTAAGATTGTCGCTGAAGCCGTAATTTCTTCCCCTTTATTGCATGGCCTTTCACAAACCTGTCAATATCATTATGTGCATCTCGTATGGTCATTATGAATATATCTCATATCAGACATCTCATATTAGCCATTAAAGCCCCACAGGTAATATAACCAGTATGATTATAATGTAATATCCCGTATCGGTCATATCCTGATTATAATTCTCATGATAATCTCTCTCTCTCTCTCTCTCTCTCTCTCTCTCTCTCTCTCTCTCTCTCTCCACCCCCAACCCCCTTCTTTTTTTCTAACAGTACAGATGATACAGCAATCAATTGTAGAAAGAACGGGGGTGGGGTGGGGGGGTTGGACTAGTTTGTCTACTAGTTAATGAACACGACAAGAGATGGACGTTCCACGCTTTTGATCCCTTACCATGCAATCTCACACTGGCTGACATATCGTTTACGTGCCATCGCCAAATCGAGTCCGATTCGTGATCAGTAATTATTCCAATCAGTTACAGTACCTGTCTAATGCCAGCTTGTCACACATGCTACCAGGACATCAGACATTGTTTGTTATCTTGTCGTGTTCTGATGGATTACTTATTGGCCGGAGGATATTGTATACACATGTACATGCAAAATTTATATAGAAACTTGTGTATACAAAATATGCTCAGTCTTGTGGCACCAAGTTATTACAAATGGCAAGGTTTTATTTTTTAATTCTGATATTTTGCAAAGAGATAAAAAAAATATCCTTTAGGCTATATAATATTGTGGCACCAAAGTTATTACGAATAGCCACATTTTATTTTTTAAATTCTGATATTTTGCAAGGGGAATTGTTTATGACCTGAATCTTTATTGCCTTAGTAATCTTCGTAGCAAATGGGTGAAAGATTCCCGCAGCGACGTTAAACCCCATAATCACTCGCCGTAACAATCTTGAAATTGAGATATAAATTCTGTTCACCGATATACTTTTAAGATATTGTTGAAAAGATAAAAAGCATAATTTCATATTTTCATGGTTTAAATTGGTTATTTTTATTCATTTTTTATTAGATTGTATGAGCAACCTGGCTATACAAATGCAATTTCACTTTGTTATTTCACTTTGCAATTTCTATTGCTTCGTAGCGATAACAACCTAGTCGTTCGAATGATTTTCTTTTTTTTCTTTTTCATTTTTTTTGTGTGGCATATGAAAAAGGATTCACCTGACACATTTGTGTTTATGGCAGTATATTATTACCATTAGACAAATACATCAAAGTTTACCCTGCATGAGGCGGAGGTAATTTGTGCTTCGGAGTGTTAACAGATGCCACGTGAGATATGTGCACAGGTGCACCGCATGGACTGCACTGATAATACCAGTAAGTGGTATGGAAAAAGGATACGTGCATTTACGAGCTGCATCCACGCTGAAATATACTGATAAATGTCTTGTTTGTGCATGTGTTTTTTTTTCTCTCCTGTTTGTTAGTCGCTGTGCAAAGATATGAAGGTTTAACATTCGCAAAATCGGTACTTACCACTTTAAATTCCGAGTAGGATCCGGTGGATATTTGGTAGATTAGGAATGAGATTGGCTGTAGCTCGAGAGGCTAGGTGATATATATGTTGGACTATGGCTGGATGTACTGTGATAAAGTACAAGGGAAATATCATCTCCTTACATACTGTCATATTTAGTGTCGTACACATCCAAGCCACCGTAGAAAATAGGTAAAAAATTTCCACAGCGACGTTTGACTCCATATTCACTCGCATCCAAGCAACATATCCATGTAGTGTCATAGTTTCTATGTAATGTCATATTTGTGTGTTGTACACAAACTGATGATGTATTTAGCATCACACACATCCATGCAGCACCATATATAGACATACACACACGTGCACGCGCGTATCCAAGTAATGCCATATGTAGTAATGCACATAGTCACCACACATCCTCATTGTCATATTTAGTGTCGCACACATCCCAATGACGAGGTACGTAGTGTTCCACATCCATGCAAAGTCCTCTGTAGTGTTACCACAGCATGTCCTCGTGTCAGTGCGATATCAACATTTGTACACACCTAGCGAGATATGGCCGATAACTCGCCGATTAACATCAAAATGAACACATTGTTATCTTCAACTTGCAACATGCTGAAGAACAATAGCCAGGCAAGTCATCTCAGAAATCCCTGACAGATCGGCTCGTGTTTATTGCACGAGATCTTGTCTCTTCTGGGGTTTAACATTTCACAGATCCAATTCATAATATGAAGCATGCAATCCAATATTTGATCTATCTGTGAGATTCAGGCTAATCTGGTTCACTCCGTTCACAGCTTGCTGGACGTGAATAGCTGCCAGGGGTGGCAAGTCCACCAGCCGGGAAATATCCTGTTCAATTTACGAGAGCAAATTGCGTGAAGCATTGTTTTGAGTGACTTGGCGTGTGCCCTGAAATGCGGTCGAGGCCCCTGAAGGGAGACAACTCCTGGTTACCGAAATGTCACGAACATCTGAGCGTTGTCACGTCACTGTGACAGACGATGGCACAGAGGACTGGTGACAAACACTCCACATAATGGAAAAGAGTCCATCTCCATTTGTCCTCCAGATTCGTAATAATTGAATCAAATAACAAAGTTTCGATCGGAGGGCGTGTCACGGCACGATATCGCTTGCAGATCCTGGGATGTAAATGTTTCGGAATCCGAGATGCTGCACTTGAAACGGCCTGGAGTTAAATGGAAAACATTTCCAGATTGTCGAGTTGCGTAAGTACGCAGGGAGACGTCTATTCAGACAGCTATTCCTCCATGGCACAAGGGGAAACAACTTCCGTGTTGACAGAGAAATGTCAGGCGGCTGATTGGAGATTGAAGCTTGGTACTGTGAACCGGTGCATCTCTTGTCAGAGAGTGGTACAGGGGAAGGGGGGGGGGGGTGACACCAAGATTCTGCACTACTCTGACTCCCGGTATCCTGGGATCTCCACAGGGGGAGAGGGTGCAAGCGTTTTGTTTTCTTCATGGTTACCATCAAGAAATGATGGAAGTTCAGGCAATTTCTCAGCATGCCTCGCCCGATGTCGTCGGCAGCGAGGGGAAGGAGTAGAAAGAGAAGAGATCCTGTGCTGGGTTTCTCACACACACCTGTGCTCTCCCAAGTTCAAACAAGACCACTACAGCTCGTCTGGAGATTGCGGTAAATTGATGCTACGTAGTGCGGCGGCCACGTTAACCACGCTCTCTAACCACATTCTTATTTATACCCACATTCTACAGGGCTTCGTCTTTTAAGATACCTTCCTAAACATGCTAAAAGCCTGCAATCATCAAAGCACACCTGCCTGATCCGATACCCTGTTCATTGTCTGGTTGTGTATATTAAATACAGATATATAGACACGCATAAATCACGTTTCATGCAGTAAAGTAGATTAGCCATCAATCATATCGTGAAATGTATAAATATATATCCAATAAATTAAATCTCGATATGATTGATGGTGGTGGTACTTTAAAGAAGGAAATGCGATGGAAGTGTAGCTTGCTGAGGTAACGTGATGGAAGTGTAGCTTGCTGAGGTAACGTGTCTTCGAAAGTGTGTCAGCTCATGTCGAACATTGTGACGTGTAGCTGATTTTATGATGGGAGTTTATTGCTGTAACAAAAACAGGAAAACTCCCCTTTGATGTGGCAATGTTCATTATTTCACAGTTTACCAACCCTCCAGCCAGTCGAGCGGAATCTCCCGGCCCATTAGGTCACGTTCCGCACCCTATTCCGTGTCGAATGCGACGACTGTTGCGCATTTCGTTACCCATGCTTTGCATCATCGTCGGCAGCGTTGCCAGACTCGCAGTGCCATCACTTCGAACACGTGGTAACCCGAGGAATGAACAATTCGTATACGGGAATGTCAACCATGGCTGAACAGTGCTGTGCATGTGAGTGGCTCGACTTGTACCCAAGACTAATGGCCTATAAAGATGAAACAAACATTAGACGCAGTGTCTAAGACCAGTCGTAACCATTAGGGGGATGCATTTGGCAGATAATTTTTTGTTGTATTTTTTCTTTCTTTTTCTGTTCGACTTTGACATGAAGTGTAAGTGTGCTGTGTTAAAGGCTGTACAAATTTACATGCATTTTTTAACCCTCCCCTGTTGAAGATCAATGCTCTGGCTACTTAGGAACCTCTATTTGCTTCAAAGAGTGAAGGGGTTAAAGAATATTTGATTATTGTTTTTTAACCCTCTCCCTGCTGGATTATGCACAAGCACTGCTCATTAGGGCATCTCTGGTTGCCTCCAGCTCAGAGAGTTAAACCTTCCCCCATGTTGAATGTAAAATTGCGATATTTTATAATTGTTAATGTTTGTTCTTATGGGTTAATATTTATTTTTAAATAAAAATAAAATATGTTTAATTTTTAGATGAGTTTTCTTATTTTCAATTAGGATTTTATTAATAAAATACAATCAAACATCGACAGTAGGTTTGTGCACATTAAATATAATTGGCATTCCCAATGCTGATTACGTATATGTGCACATATTAAAACCAATGCTATTCAATTTCACTCTGCCAGCTTTCTAGTTTTCTAGCATTAATCAATGTCGAAAAACAACTTCATTATTTTTGTCAATCTGTCTAATGTGAGAAGAAACTTTGACAGCCATGCAGAATTGATGACAAATATTTATTGAATATTAAAGTCTTAATTGAAAGCACAGCATCTGACAAAATATTCGCTTTATTTGTCAGTTATTTGCAATAACACAACGTTAACATTATAAAGTTCCTAGCATCCATCAAACGTACGTTCTATTAATCTGGAATAATGACAATGACAATGACATTTAATATTTATACGCCCGAGTGTATCCTGTGATCGCTGGACGTTAATTAATTCCTTCACTTTAAAGCACTGAACACGGTTAGTTCGTATTGCCTCAGTCACAGCTTGACGGAGCATGTCTGATTGCCATCAGAATAGAGAAGGTTAAATTAAGCTTTTCAAATTGTAGATAAAAGAATCTGGGGATGCACATTCTAAAAAATCAAATCAAGAACTAATATTCTTACCTGCCTCGTTTTAATAGGTATCGTTTTACCTGCCTCGTTTTAATGTAGTACAGGTATCCTAGCTATGTTGAGATGTATACTCTGTGTGCTTGTTCCCACACTGTGCATCGATTTATCAAATGTTTCATTCGTTCATCTATCAGATAAACAGCCTTGGATACATACCAAACTGCCACGGTATATATACTGCTTTGAAAGACCACTTTCCATTTACTCCAGAGCTTCGTGAACACCTTCATAATTTGATGAGATCTGTAGATTTGATTAATCTTCTTGCGCTGACAATCGTTCGTCAGAGAGGCAGTTCTACTTTCTATCTTGAAAGCTGTTCTACTTTCTATCTGGAGCATCGTGTCTAACGTCCAGTTTGCATGTCCGACCACCCTCGTGTGGCTCGTCCTTGGCAAAGTTGAAGCCTCCACCGTCAGACTGAGTCTATCCACTCAGAACAAGTGCCACCGATTCATCTGAATACAGCTTTAATACACATGCCCTGCGACAAAACGCTTTCAAACTTTTTATCTCCTAATGCATAGAACAGGAGAACAGCGTGCAAATGTATGGAGTTGTCTTACTCTTTTATCCCGTAATGTTATAAATCTTTTATGGATTCCTTGCTAAGCGATAGGCATGCTCGAGGGATATAGACCTCACTTGGAGCAGAGACGGCCCGGCTTTTCATCACATTTTAGACTTGTCGCACTTTGAAGCGGCCCTTTGAAACATAACTCTGCAGAAGTAATTTCCCTATGAAGTATTATCCTTGGGTGTTGGTGGTTGTTTGAAGAGAGCTGAGCCCTGTGTGCCGGCCAAGTAGACGCGCAAATTAAAGAAAGCAGGATTCATTCTATTATCAGCGGGAAAACATTCACATAGAACAAACACTTATTAGATTCGCGGTGATTGATGGCCTGGCAGGCTTCTGCCATATTGAGGAATTAGCATAGTCGGGAGAGATCAGTGTCGAAGACGGCTACCCCACTGCCTCGTAATAAGTGCCAGGCGCCTAGGCATGCTGTCAAATACACGAACCTTTTCAAACATTTTGAATTACACTTTGTGTATCCTAACACACACAGACGCACGGAGACGCACACCCACACGCCCCCCTTTACCAGCGGTCACGGTGGTTGGAGGTATTCGTAACCCGTACACGTACATATTGTGGATAGTCCCGCAAACCGACGGCTCTCTGCAAGCCAGGGGGGCAATATCCTTATTAATAGTCCCTGTAGAGCCTGTGTTTATTAATGGAGACATTTAGCAGGTTCCTAGCAATTTCATTTTACAATCATAGCTGTATTTTTATTTCAATGCCAGGAAGTTTTTATTGCATTTTCGGCGGGATCTTTCAACGTGGTTTAATTTTCCGGTATGATTACGGGACATTAACATATACAAGTTGGATGCTTTTGATGCGGACTCGCAAAGACGAAATCCTTTCAGACTCGTGATTGGCTTGTGCTCTTGAAGCCTCGGCTCGGTTATGAAGTCTTCCTTTCATCAATATTTCCTAGTTTCTCCTCGCATGCAAAGATTTCATTTCAACCAGCCAGCTTCTTAATTCTTCCAATTTATCAATTTTCGACCTTAATTGGATTTTTCTTGACATATGTTACGCGTTATTGTGAGGCTATGACTACATGGAGAGTATTTATAAACACGTAGGGCCTGCAGGGTGTTATTGTAAACAGAACGAAGGAAGAGAGGGTTTCTATGGAAATTAATTTGGTATACAAGATTCACAATTACCTTCATATGTGGATAAATCCCCAATCTGGTAGTTCCGGATCTGGAATTGGATAATTCCGGGATTGCAGTGGAGCATGTGTTGTATCTGTATCGTTGAATCTATTTCTGTAGAGTTGACGTGGTCCTGTTCACTGTGTAGTGTTTCTGCACAATAGAACATTTAAAAAACATTTATAGCCAAGTTTAAATGCGGAAAAATTGTATCCGGCCACAAGAGCTTTTGATGTTTAATCTTGATATTGCATCAACTGAAGGAGCGATTTCATCACAGGTCGGCTTAATTGATAGATGCTTAGTTGAAAGGAAAGCAGTATTTATCGGCATGTATTTATTTGGAAGATGCTATCGGCATGTTTTCTCAAGTTATGGCCACTTAACAACCCCTTGTCGAAATTATTTTTGGAATTTCCCCCCGAAATAGATCCGTACTCATATCTGTTTGTAAACCAGGTATGTTAATCAGAATAATCACGGTCCAAACTCTGGTAACCACGGCGACACGCGCAATCCTCGCACGCAGAGTAATAACTGCTTTATGGAAATGCACTCTAGGCTCGTGAATTCCTGGGATTTGTCATCTAAGGACGTCTCGTAGTGATTAATAAATGCCATTCTTTGATGTACGAAAATGGGCCGGGTCAACTTTGGACTCGGACAGAAAAACGTATAGATGCTGTGCGTGTCTCTACGTTAATGCCACCGGCTCGGGGATCCGAATAACCTTTTTTTTAACGACTTTCATCTGGGTTCGGACTGGGTTAGCGGGAAAAACTAAGCTGTTTGGAAAGATGGATAGATTCATTATCGGCTCTTTCCCAGGTCCGTGTATTGCCCATGGTTACGACGGATTGCCGGCACCGTTTCCACAAAAGACTAAAAGCCACGGACTCTCTTGTGATGGAAGCCGGTGTCTTGTTTTATCGCATCTTCTGGTCCTTTGAACAAAGATAAATACCTTGCTTATCGTTCTCGACACGATTTTCATTTTAAAATCAGGATATTAACGATAGTTTTTGTGTGCGTGTAAAAATCTCGCTATCTCGCGGCGTCGAGCTTGTGTTAATCAAAGTCTCCTGGTCTTTTCATCATGGTTGTCGTGGCTTAAGTCCGCCTGGTGGGTTAGCCGTGTTTGTTTTTCCACGGTCAGATGGTAATTAGGAAACCATAAAGCAGGTTGGTTAGGAAAGCATGTGATGCTCTTCAAAGCTCGTCTCCAATCTTGTGTATACTTGCAGTCCAATCTCGGTCCTGTGTATACGTGCAGTCCAATCTCGGTCCTGTGTATACGTGTTGCTCTGAAGTGGGTGTATATCTGGTATTGGGCACCTCTCTAGAGCTCGGAGATCAGTTTGTGCATTACACTGATCTCCTGACTGAAGATGTTGATGGCTGGAGAATTATGTTTTCGTCTTCGACTCATTTTTTTCTCTCCCCGTCTCAGGTTGCCAGAAATCGACACATGTTAGGAAGATTGACATATGAGCAGGTTAAATTGAGACAAATATCCATGTTGGCTTCTCGACAGGTTCCGGGCCCAGTTTCACAAAGTGGTCGCAGAGACATGGTCTCATTGCTAGCTTGACACATTGGCATTCTGTTCTATGTTTTCGTGAGACGGGTCAGGATAAGTTTCGACACGCTTTTACCTGTGTACGTGGTACGGTCTTCTGTAGATGTAACTGACACAGGTGTATCCTAAAAAGGAGACTATGTTACTTGGATCATACGGTTGGACCACTCGCTGTCGCTGTCATGTCGGTGACAAGAGGACAAATATTCCATTACCAGTCTTTCGAGACGGCATCGTGGCGGCCTCACGCACATTGACACCAGCCTCACGCACATTGACACCGACTGGGAACCACGTGGCTTCTGTGCACTGCACGTCATGTGACACTGTCAGCTCTGGAATAGAGACAACCCAGATTGCTTCTACGTCTTCCTACTGCCCGACTACAACGGAAATAATTACCAGAAGACAGACCGCTTGGATAACAACAATCCCGGCATGCAGTGTTCCTTTGATCTTCCAATATGTCATCCATCTTGTACTTTAAGTCATTGCTGCCTGGAGGTAGCATCGCCTGATGAAGTCACTGTTACAGACTCGGTCACCTGCACGTGTTGCCTACATCAAGTCACTTAGGAGTCGGATCAGACGTTCGCAACGACGTAAATCTTGCCAAAACGAGTTCGGTCTGGCGGAAAACATTCAAATAACAGAAATATGTTTTCAATATTCTTCCTGGTTGTAAATTTGTGAATCAATCGCTCACTCAATGCTCTTCCCCGAAACCGTCGAGAATATGCGTGAATGTATAAATAACTTTGGGTTCATTCATGTCGTATTTATTGATAGAAGACGTTTTTCTTTAAGAATGGAATTTGTGGTGTAATTTGATTGGACATGAAATGGAATGAAGATGTTTGAAAGGAAATGAAATATTAATAGCAGCCATTACTGAATATAATTGCTTTTTCTAAAAAGAAATTGTCGGATGGTTGGGGATTTTACCTTCGGGGAGAGATAGCCTTATGAGTTCTATTAGAGAAAGTGCTGGTGGCGTTTGTTCTGACAGCGTGTGGTATAGGATTGCCACGATTGTCTCCTAAGTATTGCCACGATTGTCTCCGATGTTTAGAGGCTACGGCCTGTACAGTTTAGACAGCGTGTGCATGGAAGAAGTGCCTCAAATCTCGGAAGCCGTCAATGTTTACTGCCAAGTTACGAGTAACTGTACTAACCTTTGTCAGCTTCTAGATCAAACAAACTCCAATGAAGAGAGAATATCCACGTGGTTATGTAATCCATTTGTCCGTTAATCCGTGTGTCCATTGCAAGTAAGTCACCAACTTTGTACCTGAGAGAGAGGGAGGGGAGGGGAGGGAGATAGAGAGAGAGAGGAGGGAGGGAGAGAGATATAAAGAGAGGAGATATAGAGAGGAATGAGATATAGAGAGAGGAATGAGAGATAGATAGAGGGAGGAGAGAGAGAGAGGGAGGGAGGAGAGATAGATAGTCTTGACCAACCTGGATGAGAGAGAGAGAGTAAAACATGTTGTGCGGATGCTAGCGCAAACCCCGACTGTGTTAATTTCCTGCCGAGCGCTCCAGCTATGATTATCAATAAAGCACTGCACATTGCTGTGTAGTCTCCGAGGACCCGGCCTGTTGGTAAGCCATCAACTTTCCCATTAATGCAATTCTCTCGTATCTGAGCCCTGTCAGTTTCATGCTCGCAGTCACTCCAAAAGAAAAGTGTTGGCAAAGGGCTTCCTAAGAATTTAACACAGCCCTTTGAAGCATGCGCGAAGTTGAATACAGAGATTTCTCTCGCGCGACTGAAGGGGTCTGCAGGGCATATTGAAGACAGGCTGTGTGTGGAGCTCTGGACGGTCCCGCGTATAAACCCATGTCGAAGCTTTTAAAAGTCGAAAACTCCCGTGGTCTTTAAACAGGTCTTTGAATCGCTCTTGCATTGAGGATCGTCTGACAGACACTGATATTCAGACGGCGGAGAGATAGAAGTTGCAAGGCACTTTCACCGAGCAATATATCTCGCCAGGAGAAAGCTTTGTGACCCCAAGGGGCAGCTCTGTGAGTGGCAGTGCTGATATGGAGGATTTCTTGTATTACACCTCCCAATAGAAACCCCAACGCACCAACAAAATACCGTCTCGAAACATGGTTAATTCACTTGTTAAGGACCCTTTCAGTTTGCTAAGCTCGACAGTAAATAACATCGCTATTGATTCATGGTTGAAATTGATTCTGATAAAATTGGTGTCAAGTCGGTTTGTCGCTCGAGCAAAAAGACCTCGTTTATTAACAGAAATTTCAATATGAATGCTTCTCGATACAACGAGATCTGCGATCGTGTTTTTAACACACCTGCTCAGTTTCAAAATCTCATTTGATCAAGTAGTGGAAATAGGAAGCCATGCATGCCAGTGATACTATGAATCGATGATTTATTAGCCTGTCATAAAATAGTATTAATGAAAAAGGCGTTTGGTTTTCTTCTTTCCGCTCGGATTTACCGGTAATTCACCGACTCAGTTATTCATAATTTCACTGCTGTGTTGTCGCTTTTACTTTCAAATATTTAATTCCAGCTGTGTAACAAACTTTCTTAATGCGAATCTATCTGTGCGTCACTTTTCAATAACTTTCATTTCTCGTTAAGCCCTCGAGCGAAGATGAAACCTGCTGGTAAAATGTAATTGAGAGTTTTGGGGGGAGTAGTATATAATTTCTAAGATAGACTGGAAAGTGGATGCTCATAAGCTTGTATTGTCCTCATGTGTAAACCCTAGTTTAAATAAGTTTGTAATGTTTCATTGGCTAATTTGATACATTGAGACATTCAGCAAGTAATCGAATCGTTTTTGAGAAGCTTTCGCACAATAAATATTCAACAGTTCGACATTTGTGAGGCGGATAGAAAGTGAAATATTAAGACTGGCTTCACAATGAGAGCGATTGTGTGTATACATGCTATTAATATTGTCACCCTCTTAGACCAGATCGGAAATTATTTATACGTACCCCATTTCTTGTTCGAAATTGGCTGTGGAAACTGTTGTCAAGTAGGGGGGGACAGTTTACGTCTCGGTTCCATCTGAGTCGAGTCATCCATACATCAAAGAACGGAACTCCGATCTCTGGAAAAGATGTCTGTTGTTGTGGTCGGTGGAGAAGTTTTCTCGAGTTTCTTCTCAGATTGGGGGATTTATCCGCAGGTGGAGCGTGTTTGTAGTGCGACTCCAGCAACCTGCATCACTTTGTTGTTTCACAATCTCCAGGCGTTGTTTACACTGAAGACTTGCAGGTGCTTCACTCGTGTCGCATGTAAGAATGTCTCGACATCGCCATCCTCTTCCACTAAGCCGTGACAGTGGTTTCCTCGCTGCCAGAGTTTGTGGGGAATCCCTCGGGGAGCGTGAGGCCATCTGAGGGGGATTGGGGGAGTTTGGGTCACTGGGGAAGTCGTGTTTCCATGTCGGACCATCTGCAAACATGTTTTAGGATACTTCCTGCGACATTGGAAAACACGTTCCAGACACTAATGTGTTTATTAACATGTGTAAGTTGGTCTGGTGGAGTGACACATTGCATCAATCATTAGCTGATGTGGAATGATATATTGTATCCGATGGCATCCACCTGAAAATAACATTATATACGCAGGTTCCCTGCTGATCGCAAGCATACATGCTACATTTCAAATGAAGAAGCAAGAAACCCGCTATGCATGTTTTACCTGCGCGACAGAAGACGTCAAACCAGAGGAGTCTTTCTGCATCAGCGATGTTACCGGATGTGTATCCATGAACTCGACAACTTAGCAGCACTTACAAGAGGAGATGAACACTTTATTCCTCTGCAGTGAACACTTCATACATCCGAGATGAACACTCCATACCTCCGAGATGAACACTCCATACCTCCAAGATGAATACACCATACCTCCAAGATGAATACACCATACCTCCAAGATGAATACACCATACTTCCAAGATGAATACACCATACTTCCAAGATGAATACTCCATACCTCTGACTGCCTCCAAGATGAACACTCCTTACCTCCGACTACCTCCAAGATGAACACTCCATACCTCCCGACTACCTCCAAGACTAACACTCCAATACCTCTCTCACACAGCCATGTTAAGGAAAGTCCAGAGTAAACATTTGGAATTGACTCGAGAAGACTGCCGTCTGCTCGACAGTCGCAGACGTCGTCATTGGGCTAATGTCAACCTGCAGCCACATGACTGCGACCACCGGGAGAGGGAAGCCTGTCTGCTGATTAAACTGGTGCGCCCCCACACCTGCTTTCAAGTTTGGGAATTCCCCAAGAGGTAAACTGATCACGTGACCTTTCCTTGTGTGTCTTGCCGTCTGTACATCAATTGATTTGTCAACAAGGTTGGCATTGGAGGGGGTATTAAGCGAGAATGTTGGAAATCGGTGTCTGTGTCCCCACATGACCTGTACTTGTTTCTACGGTGTCTCCATCTGACCTGACCCGTCTCTCCATCTTCATCTGACCTGTGTGTCGATCATACGTCTCCACATCTTCACATCTCCATCTGATGTCCAGACCAGTGTCCCACCTCTAGCTCTCCAAGTTAACAGCTCTCCGCACCAGTCTCCACAGCTCTCTACATCAGCTCTCCACAGCCCTATCTGCTGTTAAAACACCCACAACACTAAGCTGGAAATGTTGACATTGTCACTTTAGATTACATCTCCTGCAACCATTACTGTCCTCCTGAGTCGGTGGAGCGGACAGGCTGAATGGATCCAAAGTTTAAACTAGCACTTTCTGCGTTTGATTTGTATCTCGGTTAGACACGCACATTTCCTAACTACAGTGTTACTCTCTGTATAAAGGATGTCAATGTTTGTAGACATTTATTGGGAAGCGTTCTGACGTTGAATACGTTACAATCATCGCCTGTAGAAAGGCTGTGAATGTTCTGTTGTTGAATTGCATTACGGTCATCTCCTGTAGAAAGGCTGTGAATATTGACTCCTTATTTACATCTCTTGGTATATGTGTCGTCTCTTTTTGTGTAAACAGTCTCCGAGAATACGTGTCTTGTAACACAGTCCACTAGTGAGCTATCGTTCTGCTGTGCATCCATGCATGTAACACAGTCCACTAGTGAGCTATTGTTGATTTCACTAACTCCACTATGTGGATTAGTTGTAATTGCGGCAAAGGTTCGCAGTTTCGCCCAAATTGAAAAATTGACCACATGCCGGGAAACGCAGACTGTTGAGGATTTCCCTCCAGCAGACAATCCAATGATGACGAGGTGGCTTGACTGGACGCGTAGCCAGGCATGGCTGTTATTTTGTCACATCTCTCTTCATCCACGTGGCTGTCAGTGTCCAGATGAATTCCTTCTCTATCTCTCTCTCTCTCCCCTCTCCTCTCTCCTCCCCTCCCCCTCTCACTCTCTCTATTCTCTGTCCCTCCTTTCTCATTTCTCTCCTTCCATTTTCCATTCTCTTTACCCCCTCTCGTCGCAAATTGGTGAAAGATTCCTGTAGCGACGTTAAACTCCATATTCTCTCTCTCTGTCTTTCTCTCTCTTTCTCTCTGAGTTTCTCTTTCTCTCTTTCTCTCTCTCTCTGTCTCTTTCTCTCTCTCTGTCTCTCTTTCTCTCCTATTAATCAGAGTCTGTGTTACATCTGGATGGTCTCCACACAGTCACGGGATCTCTCGGACCAGTGGGAGTTGCCTAACTCGATCTCAACCTCCTTGATCTCGGCCTCCTTTGAGATACCCCTGTAACTCCAGAGACAGACCTGCATCGGCAAATGTCAACACCAGGAGATAATTGGTTTGTATTCGGAGACCGGAGCCTCAGCAGTCGTTTCAAAACGGGGATAATGTTTAATCTATTAATTTTCTCCCAACAGCGGGAAGTTTGAGACTGTTGAGGCCAAATTTTGATAGACTTAATTTGTTTGCAGATCTCCGTGTATATCAACCAGCAGGCGATGTATACAAAAATCAATGCCCATGTCAACATCATTTCCTAAGGAATTACGTCTCGCCCATAGAATCCCTTCACATGCAAATAAGTTTTGCCACGTATCTGGGATTGGGGTCTCGGGGGTTTTAATAGGGTTTTGAGATGTCATTTTCAGCTTGCTTGCATCCTAGTGGCTTGTCAGTGCCACACAGGCTTCTCATCTCATCAGCCGACAGCCGACCAGCACAAAAGAAAACGTAGAGTGTTGCCTTTTATCCATGGAGATTAGAAAGCACTTTATACCGGGAGCAATTTCATGGTTTGTGATGTGGCTTCTCAGCAACTGACAGTTCATTTACGGCAGGGATACTCTTCGCCCCATTCAATAAAACCCTGCATTTCCTTACCTCCTTTGATTGAAGAGCCAACTCCAATGATGGCACTAGTGTACTGTACTTGGGGGTCAATGTACGAGTGACCTCCTTAATGTTGTCAACAAGGAATTGGCCAGCAGAGCAGTCTTCTTTTTTATAATATTTGAAAATATTTTGATAATTTTGAATAATATAATTTTTTTAAAGGTTTTACCTTTCTGCCTGAATCAATAGCATCGACATACAGACAAACAACATTCAATACATATTATAACAATACATTTGTACATGTTTTATTACATATTATGGTGTTAATGTTAATTTGTTACAATAGTGTTTATTACATATGATGATAATTTTTATAGTGGTGTTTTGTCAGTAGTACCAGTCGGTGCTCGCAGGTTTACTGCAACATTCAGCGCTACAGATGTTGCAGGTTTCCTCCTGCCCTAAACTGACGGCTCGTGATATTAGTGAAAGAATCTAAAAAGCGACTAAACACAAATTTAAAAAAATAATAATAATAAAAATAATAATAATTATTACATAATGATGTTTATGATGGTATTTATTACATATGATGATAATGTTTATGGTGTTTATTACATATAATGATAATGTTTATGGTGTTGTTTGTTCTGCAGGTCATCCAGGAATGGGTCCAATGCAGAGAATGAATCACCCTGGAGGCAGGATGCCCGGCCCAATGAACCCTGTGAGTTGACCTTGACCTCTGCTTGCTCCAGGCTCTCGCCACTGTCACCAAAATGTCCTGGAAAAAAATAATTCTAGAGGACTTTTAAAAAGTTATTTTATGAATTTTGCAACGGGAATATTATTAATGTTGTGGCCACTTTTCTGGCGAAAATTTAATGTTGTCGGGGAAAGGATATATAAAAAGTGTCTTTCTACAATTTCGTCGCAAATGGGTGAAAGATTCCCGCAGCGACATTAAACTCCATATTCACTTGCTGTCTACAATTACATTATTTTGCAACATCTGAATGAATCTGGACATGTTTTTGATTTTTATCAAACTTTTTTTCTTTCCCCCAGCACTCCTTGCAGGGTTACGACGGGTTACCCAGCTACGGTGGAATGAGGGGTCCACCGCCCAACTCAAGTATGGGCCCCGGGGGTCCAGCAGGAATGCCGCCTATGTCAATGTAAGTCACGTGTGCATCGTGAGTAACGTCACATGTACATTGTACGTCACATGTACATCATATGTCGCGTGTATATCATATGTCACGTGTACATCATATGTCACGTGTACATCGAGATATTGTATGTATACATCGTAAGTCATGTGTCGTAAGTCACGTGTACATCGGAAGTCGCGTATATATAATAGTACGTATACATAGTAAGTCATGTGTGTCATAAGTCGGGTTTAAAAGTATTTATTTTTATCACTTTTCTCTACATGACGTAAACTAGTGAGAAAATATTAAACGTGTTTGCATGTTGATGGTTGTCCTGTACTTGATGTTGATTGTATGGTTGTGTTGATTGTATGGTTGTATGTTGCAGGCCTGGGGGTCCTGGAGGTCCAGGGCAGGGGCAGGGCAGGTGGCCACCCACATCATCATCAGTGAGTACAGCGTCACAGCGCCATCATGTGTCCCCACAATATACAACAGCATCATACTATTCAGCATCGCACTATACAGCAGCATCACACTATACAGGATCATCATACAAAGTATTATCATACTATTCAGCATCATCACATTATTCAGCGTCATTGCATCAAGCACTGTCATCCAGCTATATGTCCTAATACTGTGGGACACACATACACACACTATATGTCCTAATACTGTGGGACACACACACACACTATATGTCCTAATACTGTGGTACACATACACACACATACACTAGATGTCCTAATACTGTGGGACACACACACTAACTAAAGCCAACCCTGTATCACATTTCCAGAGCTCGTATAGGCTGATAAGTAGTGGCAATAAAGGAACAGTCTTATAATAAGAGTTTTTATTATACACTACACACAATACACTGGGTGTACATGTTCATCTTGCCATAAGAAATCCTAGTACAAGCGGCTGATTGTGTGTTTTCTCTACATAATGAAGGAAATCTCTTGTTAGTACATACATACAAAAACTCAATATCTCGATATTAGATATTAGAGCCAGCTTATGATTAGATTTATTATTTAAAGGCATAATATCATGGATATTTATGGTTGTTTTGGACTAGTTCTTAGCTAACTATTGAGTAACTTTGATAACTATTGAGTACTGAGGACTAAGTACATCAGTAAATAACAACTTTTGGGTGGATAAATCAAGCCTAATTAGTCTCCGATCATTTTACAAATACTTCTTTCTAATGTTTC
>JAVCKZ010113656.1:0-10143 GCA_034780755.1 Lepetodrilus elevatus | reverse complement strand
AAAATACAGCTCCATTATTAACACATGACTTGTTTTAATAAATATGGACTGTGTATGCCCCTTGATCTAAACAGTGTTGTATTATTGTGCTATCGACCTACATTCTGGTGAGATCAGAAAATGGACGTCTTCGCGGTCACAAAGGAAATGAAAATCATAAAATCATGTACAGTTGAAAACAGAATGGAATCTTGTAGAAATTGTTGAAATTGTAATGAGAGCTCATGAAATCATACTCTGTGGTGGATATTGGTAGCTGGCTTACAGACAATGGAGGAGAATGGATGGTAACACAGTGGTTACACTGAACTTCAGAGCCAAATGTCTCGAGTTGGAACTTGGAACCCACCTTGAGGAAGCTATGTCAATATACAGTAGACCTCCCATATAACGGACTCATTGGGACCGGCTATTTCTGTCCGTTATACGCATATGCCGCAATTAGCGTTAGACGGGATCTGGGACTTCAGATTCAGATGCGAGGCCGGTATATCCGAGGTCTACTGTACATCTAATATTAATAATAATAATAATTATCGCTACTTATAAAGCGCATTATTCCACACTTTTAACAGCATGCTCAAAGCGCTACAATATATACAGATTGAAAATCAGATAAAAAACAAACGAATAATAATTGTGGATAATAAAGATTGTCTATCTATAATAGAAGTTAGCTACAAAGTCATCATGGTAGGATGTACTGTTTGTAATCATGGTAATGTGGCATATAATTGTCATTCTTGATCTGTCAGTATCAGCTGGTCCTTGAAGGTTTACTGCAACACTACAATAAGTGCAGGTCATTTCCATCACTATTGAACTACGGTATTCACAATCATCCAGGAATCGAAATGGTATGAGTTCCATAATGACACTTGTATACAACAGCAAGTTGATAAACAATAAATTCATTAAATATTCTGAACTAGATCTAACATCTATATAATGGATTACGGTAGTTCCACTGACTATTTCAACATATCCAATGATTTAATACTGTAAATCCTGCTGAGGACTCCCTTTACACCGGAATTGTATTTCATGGGTGTGTATTTGAGTCAACACCGATTTTAACGCATGCGCATATGAGCAGTAATTAAACATGGCGTCCTTGGATGTAAACAAACATGGCTTTGTCACACAAAAGTGCATCGCAGACAACGAAGTATCATGTTATGATGTCTAATTTTACGTGAATGTGTTCATGTTTATTCTTAAAGTAAAAGTATCATATAATCAAGAATTGTAAATGTCTACAAAATGAACTTACTGTAGATGTAGTGCGTCTGATTTTTATCTACGAATTCCTTTCGGTATCCAAGCTAAATAAGGTGTCATAAAATGTGTCAGCTAGGGCTTAGACTACAATGAGTTCGCCCTTATCAAGCCTGAAGAAATCCCAAAAGCCTTTCCTTCCGGGTGGCGGCGGGTGAGTTGTCAATCGGGTGTATTTGTGTAGATCTGTCGATTAATAAACTAGTCTGCATAGTTTCATCAAAACAGGTGCTTGCTTGATAAAGTTGATGGAGCATTCAACAGGTACAAAAATGACAGTTGTCCATTAAAATGTTTTAATATCCTTAAAATAATTTCCACTCATTTACAAATGTATGGAAATGCACCATGAATATATAATATTGATATGCCGATGTATATATTTTTTCAAAGACTTTTAGACTACCGTATCACAGTTGATAGAACTGTATAATGGACAAACAAATTTCGATCTGAGAGTAATTACGCTTGATGTATCCACCCACAAGTTGTTTACTGATGCACTTAGTCCCCAGTACTCTATAGTTATCAAAATATTAATATTTTATATGAATAAATGGAACGTTCAACTATTTATCTTGTCTATTTATCTATTTATCAACTGATCTATGAAGGAATTGCAAGCAAATGTTGCCGTTATGCATTCTATTTTAGTTGTACCACTTTGAATTATATCCCCTTGCATTGATATAATGAAGCAAATAGAAATATGACCATATTCAGGTTGTCTAAAGGGGGGTTGCAGTGGAAAGGATTTTGGTAGTTCAAACATGATTTTATGTATGTCAAGTGAATGTACCTTGCAGTTGTAGTTAAGAACTAGTCCAAAACAACCATATATATCTGTGATATTATGCCTTTAATTCCTTTTGTCATTTTCATAATCAACATCACTGGTATTTTGTTTCCATCCAGTCTTACAAGTTAAACTAAAGTCACACAATACTCAGTATTCATTAATTATCAACACATTTACAGTTATCTATTTCATTTCTACCCTAAATTTCTTTTGTAAAATGTTGTTATTATTTACTTAAAATATAAATGTAATACTGAGTATGTATTTTTCTTTCAGACAACGTCCAATTCCATTCAGAACTCCAGGCTATACAGGTAAAGTTCATGGTTATTTAGCACTGTTTACTAACATTAATAATTAACTACTGTATACATATATTTATGATATGGAGCAACATACTTACATTGAATGACAAATATATTGATGCTGATCGCTTCTGTATACATCTACTATAGACAAGCATTCATATGGCATGTGGTTTAATTTAGCCATGTAGAATTGATATTTTATACAGATTTGAATACAGTAAAATGTACTGTAAATCATGAAATTAACACGAGCAGGATATTAATACCAAAACATGCGACCGCCGTATTGTCGCATTTAATTGCTGTGCGTTAAAGGTAAGATTGGTGAACAAATATGAATGGAGACATGGCCGTTCGCATTTTATTGGTGTCGCATTTACGTCTAAAATCGAGAGGTCGCATTAAATTAGTGACGCATTAATTTTGTGATTTACGGTATATAAGCTTGTAACATATACTAGTTTGAACAGTGAATTTACCCCCATTTGTCCTACTATACCCTGATGTCGTATCATCATAATTGGGTGAAAGATTTCCGCAGCAATGTTAAACTCTATCATCACTCACTCGCCCATGATGTCATAAAATTTGAAAGCATACAAATCAAACTGATCCCTCTTGAGGAGGTACATGTATACCGGTATAGACTTGATTTTAATTTCATTGTATTTATATAAGGGAGCTCGCAACAGACAGCTACGTAGGAAATCAATGAGATACCACGAATTGGTCCCAATTGTCATCAAAATAAGGACACAACCTTCACATAACAACACGTTGTTTCCTGTGAACTGTTGCAGGGGGCAGATGTTGTTTATACCTCGCTGAGTTGGCACATACCCTAAGGCCAGACTCTGTAAGCCGATTGGTTAATGGTCTAAGCGCATGCAAATGGAGGTAATCTTGTAATGAGGAAAAAGTGAACTGAGAAGATCCTGAAACAAAGTTACCACCTACAATGGCCTCGGGCAGTGTCAGCTCACCGTGTGGTGGAAGGTGGCCACTACTGATAGCTTAGACGTTGGTGACACATTGCAGTGTTAGACATTGGTGACACATTGCAGTGTTAGACATTGGTGAACATTTTGCAGTGTTAGCTTAAAGTTAAACATTGCAGGACACATTGCACTGTTAGACATTGGTGACACGTTGCAGTGTTAGTTTTAAGTTAAACATTGGAGAACACATTGCACAGTTAGACATTGGAGGACACATTGCAGTGTTAGACGTTGGTGACACATTGCACTGTTAGACATTGGTGACACATTGCACTGTTAGACATTGGTGGACACATTGAACTGTTAGACATTGGTGGACACATTGCACTGTTAGACATTGGATGACACATTGCACTGTTAGACATTGGATGACACATTGAACTGTTAGACATTGGAGGACACATTGAACTGTTAGACGTTGGAGGACACATTGAACTGAAGGCTGGGGATATTTATGGATGGTTACTACCAAGCACTTAGTCATTCTGGGGATTACATTGGAAACTTCTGATATCTTGTCTGGCATTGCCATCAGCAGAAGCTGAACACTTTATTCATTAAATTGTCAATGTAACCCTCTCCCTGCTGGATTAGACACAAGCCCTGTTCTTTAGGGCATCTCTGGTTGCCTCCAGCATGGAGAGAGTTAATTTTCTGGCTCTGACGTTCCGCATAAGTCTCCTTCAATCTTAGGGGTTTTATACAATCAAGATTTCTGGTTATAGGTCAAGAGCTCCTCAAAGTCTCTGTAAAGTGACCAGTATATGAAATGGTTGTTTGATCAATATAATCAATGGCTATTACATGTATTAATTGGTACCATTACTACAGGATACATTAGATATCTAACAATAGTAGTATGGTTACGATGGTCAGTATTGTATATAAATTGTATGCATATTAAATATTACACAATACACAGATTAATAAATAGACAATAATTCATCCAATATTCATACCACAGAACTGCTAATTTCCTTTGATAATGCCAAGTACATGACAGTTGGTCTATCCTGTACTGGCACGACAGAAATAACCTATTGATGTGTTGCTGGAACATGTCTCGGTTTGTTTGATGACGGTGACCAATGTTTTGTCAAGTCTTGCAGTATCTACATGTAATGTACCGTGGGCTGGCAAAGAGCTGGGCTGCTTTCATGTGAGATTTGAAATACAGGTAGAACAACACTGCTTCCGAGTCTGACTGGATGTTGACATCATTGCTGGCGTATCGCTGTCCCGGCATCGGCTGGTACGATATCGCCTGGAGGCAGACAACTCTAGTCGTTCATGAAATACATCTGGCTCAGAGGAGAGTATTGATGAGCCAATATATGCTTACATTAAAAATAACAAAAAATAGGATGTTACTTTTGTGCAGTGTTAACCTTTGGTGTGCTGGGGACAAATACAGATGCCCTTTGAAGCAAAGAATATGATTAATCTAGCAGGGATATGGTTAATTCAACAGGGAAGGGGTTACATATAAAGTAAATGATATGAGGGTAAATCTATAGTTTGTTGTTTTTCATGATGTATAGAGAATGTGATTTATTGTCCAAAACGAAAAATAATTTGATACTGGAAATTTTCATTAATCAATTCAGAACACTTTTGAAGTAATTATATACAGTACATGTTTCTATTGCAGTTTGTTAAGGATAATTATTCAGTAATATCAGTTACTTCTCTTTATAAAAGGTCAACCGGTTGTGCAGCCATTTCAACTCGTTTTTCAACAATAGATCAGATATTCAATAAAAATGCAGATTTAGCAATGTTGTATTCCACAATCTATAGCCTGTAGAGAATTGAGCGGTTTATGTTTATAAGAGATATTACTTTCAGCTCTATTGCCCTATACATTGTCAGCTTCACAGAGTTTGTGTAAACTTCACGATGATTGAAAACCAGGATTCAGACTTGTTGAAATTAAGTATCTAGTTGTGCATTACAAATTTTTATGACAAAGCCACCCATGCTATGCAAATATTGATGACTGAACATGACATTTTACATTATGTGGTGTTTTATGTGACTGATAATGATTATAATAAATCGCTGACTGTCGTGTTTGACAAATTTTGCACATGAAAAGTTAAAAGCTACATGCTTTCCCTCTTCTGCCACAAAGCAAACCATGAGACCCGAAGCGAGACATTGTATTATCTCCGTCCTAATGTCGACATTCAAACTGCTCCGCAGGTTAACGCACGCATTGTCTCATTTATGCTTCATTGGGAAATGTTTTATCGTTCCCAGAGCTTCCATTTTTGCCGTAATTTGATTAAATATATGAAGGCAATAACCACGGACAGTTGACACCAGAAGTAGCCCTCGTCTCGCAGGAATTGTCCATTGCCTTCCTGTGAAGCTATTCGGTTCCTCAGCAAGTTGCAATTTTTTTTTCATTATGGTGACATGTAGAGGGGACATCTGAGTCATTTTGACGGCCATTTGCATAAGAAAGAGAGAAAGAATGGCCCAGCTGATGAGCAGTGAGTGGCGCATGAGGAGATGGACCCACGATGATTGCCTCTGATGGGGATTAGGACTAGGACAACAGGAACTGACAGAACGGGAAGACGGGGCAAGTGCGAGCATTACTGTTGGACGGCCTTCCCGCAGAGCCTCGACCAATATGAACACATCTCCCACAATGCTCTCTTTACCGTGACCGTCACGATGTTAATTGGTGACGGAGCATCAACACGTCCGTCCTCTATGACATTAGCGCGTGGATAACTAGCTTTCAGGTCTTTCAACCTGTCGGTGAGAAAAGGGATTAGCTGGGTTTACAAACAGGTAGGTCTTTACGAACCGGGTGTTTTTCCTTTGTGGTCATTGTCAAACGCTTCTCATTCACTCCATCTACTCCCAGTTCATTCAGAAGCGTTCAGGCTACGCTGGTATGGGCCAGTAGTAGTAGCGGTGTCGGTTGTACGGTTGTAAACCAAGCCACGCGTTGTCGGGATCGCCCTCGACAGCTGTACACTGGGAAATAATGGCCTTTTTGTTGGTTATTGTTGATGATGCCCCGAGGGCATAACAAGATGAGGATACGAGGATGCATTACTCATACATATACTATCATTAAAGCTCGGGATGTATTTCAGACTTGATTGTTTAATTGTATGGATTTAGACGTTAGGTCTCCAAAAAGCGTGAGGAGGTTGGGAGTCCTTTTGTCTCATCGGGATAGATTCGCGTCAAGAGAACGGCCGTTCTTTGACAGATGGATTAGCTAGATGCGAACAAATTGTGTGATGGTGGGGTAGTGAAATTGGTTCCAATAAATTCACAACATTTTCTTTGTCACCTGTCAATTATTGGCTTAGTTCGAGGATCGGTTTTCACTCTACCATCTGCAGCAGTTTTTGATTTCGTTTAGCACATAATATTGTTGCAGAGGAAGATCTTTTTCTTGGAATAATCGGATCTTCGGCAAATGTTTATCATTCCCCACTGAGTATTCCGCAATGTTACCATACTGGACTGATCATTAGAGGTAACGACTGTAACATGTGTGTAATCTTCTGGTAGGAGATCTAAGTGAGAAGAGCTTCATCTCTTGTTATCTTGTCTTCATTACTGTTGTATCAGCCTGACTAACAACGTACAGTTATGTCAACAACAGTATGTTAACCATGTGGTAAATATTCAGGTATTATATGGCACTTTGGAGATATGATAGGAATGTATTAGTGGGCATAGGTGGAGGTGTGTGTGTGTGTGTGTCTGTGTGTGTATGTGTGTGTGTGTGTGTGTGTGTGTGTCTGTGTGTGTGTGTGTGTGTGTGTGTCTGTGTGTGTGTGTATGTCTGTGTGTGTGTGTGTGAGAGAGAGAGAGAGTGAGAGAGAGAGGGAAGAGAGAGGGAAGAGAGAGAGAAAGAGATAACGAGATAGAATTGTGTGTGTCTTGTATAATGAATTGTAATTATCAGATTTTCATCACCGATTATAATAAGTTATTAACACAAATAATTCTTTGTAATCATCCAGATTAAATTCTTCATCAAAAGGTACTTTCACGTTACTTGTATCTATTTGTTTTGAGACTCCCAATAAAAATATTGCGATTTCATAATGTAACAGTATAATAACCATTCTCTAATAGACGTTGACACCTCAGCTTCCGATGCCGGTTATTAACAGTGTTAAATCATCCCGGTACCACTATAACCAATGTTATTTCAGCCAATAGAGAGCATGCAGGTAACACGTTGCGTGACTCAGTACTGTATCCAACTCCAGGAGACATTCCTCCATATACACCAACTGGTCAATACTACCTCGTATTGTTCCAGCGCCACTCGCAGCGCCACTCACTGCTATGTGTCATACCTGTGGAAGCATCACACTGCTAGGACTTAGATATAGCCCGGCACCGCGCGTATTGCATCACGACACGTTATTGGGTAGGACCTAATTCCGGTATTCGTGTTCTAGTGTACTAATTACAAGCCAGGCTACGTAGCAGAATGTTTGGAATGGATATCTGGCTGATTGCGATGGTAGCGCTAGATTAGGGAGGATCTAGCCTTGGGGATTATGGATGTACTCGATATCGCGTCTAAATCTGGAGCGTACACATGTGTAAGAGGTAGGTTTGTTATATTGTATTGTTAGCTGTGGTTAGTGTAAAGCATGTTGAGTATATTGATATCGGTGATGGAGCTATATACTAATGTTTCAATTGCGAAATATTACAGATCTAAAAATCGGATGTATTTGTGGTAATTATTAACCCTCTCCCTGCTGAAGGTGAGTTAACTTGCCCGACCACATGCAGAAATAGAACTTTGATTTTATTCAGCAGGGAGAAGGTTAAAGTGATGTTATTAGAATTTCTGGAGTTAAAGCCATATAGACTTCAGGATCTAAAATGTTTTTTTTCTTTTCAAAAATATAATAATACAAATATTCCACATTGACATTATGTATACAGTATGGATTATGATAGAGAATAGATGTGATATATATCTATAACCCAGGGCTATTAACCTTCTCCTTGCTGAATAAAATCAGTGTTCTATTTCTGCATGTGATCGGGCAAGTTAACTCGCCTTCAGCAGAGAGAGGGTTAATATTGTATGTGTCAAGCTTTCATAATAGGCCTACACATGGAAAATGGCAGTGTATTGACATTAGATATAAGATTGATGTTGCAACATTGACATTTGAAGATGTCGAAGTGTGGAGATTTTAACGATTTTTATTTTCTTGAGTGAAAAAAAAAAAGTGTTATTTTCTGGAGTTTTATGTTCTGCAGTGAAATGTGTGCGGTTCTGGATATATATTTATTTTTAAGTGAAATGTGTTCCATCTAGAGATTTGAAATGTGTTCCATCTAGAGATTTGAAATGTGTTTCATCTAGAGATTTGAAACGTGTTCCATCTAGAGATTTGAAATGTGTTCCATCTAGAGATTTGAAATGTGTTCCATCTAATGTGTTCCATCTAGAGATTTGAAATGTGTTCCATCTAGAGATTTGAAATGTGTTCCATCTAGAGATTTGAAATGTGTTCCATCTAGAGATTTATGATCTGGAATGTTATATGTCCTACTCTGGAGTTTTATGTTCTAAGTGAAATATGGAACTGCAAGCAGTCGGAAACAACAAGATGGTTACTGGAACTTAGATGTTATTTGATGAGCTGAAGGCCATATTGAATACCGATATAGTCGGTTGATCACGCTTAATGATGGGTATTTTGAGAGCTCTCCATCTTGAACCCTGTCCTACAATGATTGAAGAAGATTACAGTGCACGTCCCCTATATGTGCTGTCTATTCCAGGGGTAATTGTATATATGCACTCACAAATACTTTTTTTTTCCCTGGGGAAATTGTTGCATAATCTTATGAGATATTTGTGGATACAATGGAAGGGAATTGGAAGGCTTTCAACGGATACTTTAGATCAGCTCCAAGATTGTCCAAGCCGCAATCAGGATAATCTGGACGTGCTGTGGTCAAATTGCTGAGCTGTGGTCAAATTGCTGAGTCTCCAATACTTGTCAGTTAAGGTCATATTCGTTAGTTTGCAAGTATGGTTATATACGTCTGCATGCACTAGTCTATGGTGGGGGTGGGTGGTGTAATATATACGACATATATTCATTTGTGTTAAGACCTGGGCCCGTATTCTCGAAACTTCTTAGCTAAGAACTTCTTAGTGAGGAAAGATCTCTTTAAAAAATCAACATAAGCAGAAACCCAGTTAGACAAATTCTTAGTACTTAGGACTTCGAGAATACGTACCGGGCCCTGTTTCGCAATTTTGGGGAAATATTTTGTGAAATGAAACACACTATTTAATACTCTCTTTTTCTGTCTCTTTGCCTCTTAGACTATCCATGGACTTAGAGGGTGACAGTAAATCATTTACATATAAATGATATTGATCTGCATTATATTTATATGAAATGAGCTACTAGACTATCTGTCCCCCTGTCTCTCTCTCTCTCTATCTCTCTCTCACACTCTATCTCTCTTACTTTTTCTCAACTCTCTCATCTCTCTCCCTCCCTCTCTCTCTTTCTCTCTCTCACACTCTCTTACTTTTTCTCAACTCTCTGTCTGTTTGTGTGTCTATCTCTGTCTGTCTCTCTCTCTCTCTCTCTTCCCCTCTCTGTCACTCTCTCTCTCTGTCACTCTCTCTTTCTCTCTATCTCTCATCTCTCTCCCTCTCCCTCTCCCTCTCCCTCTCTCTCTTTCTTTCTCTCTCTCTCTCTCTCTCTCTCTCTCTCTCTCTCTC
>JAVCKZ010113645.1:0-10143 GCA_034780755.1 Lepetodrilus elevatus | reverse complement strand
GCAATTGTAGTGATGTATGTGCGAAGCGCAGAGCAACACATTTGCACTAGTTTACGTGCTGCCCCCACCACTGACGCGCCCTATAGAGACGCAGTTGTATTACAAAACATTGAATATATAAAATAGATCAGATCCATTGATATCGTATTTACCCGATTAAAAGTCAGTAAATTAACAATAATTCATTGTTTCTAATAAGTCAAACATTCAACGACATATATGTATTTAATTAAGAAATATTATTGCACAATTTATTCAGATTCTAAATATTTGATTTAAGAATTCTTAATTTCCCCCTTGTATTTAGTTTAAAATTATGAAATATAAATTCAGATACCAAGAATTGCAATACGGAATTTTGGTTTTGGTTTTGAATTGGGGTTTGACTGAGTGTGAGGAATCCTGCAACATCCGTACTACATATACATGATTTTACAACATACAGTATTCTAAAGCATTAGTCAAAGAGTACATGTCTACCTAATAGAGCAGTTCCCACAGTGAGTGAGTGAATATGGAGTTTAACGTCGCTGCGGGAATCTTTCACCCATTTGCGACGACAGTTCCCACAGACAAGTCAAAGAGTACATATTGTCTACCTAATAGGGTGGTCCCCACAGGCCTTAGGCCGCTCCATCACAGAGACCCACTTGTCGTCGTAGCTGAACAGCGACAGATCCAGGTAGGGGGAGCTGCTGTAGGACTGGGCACTGATTGGCAGCTGAGCCAGCAGACGGCGAATCGCTTCAATCCGGCCGCCGAACTTGGCACTGATAATTGTCTGCTTAAACCTCTGTTGAATCTGCCAGGCATACAGGTTGCTGGACACGGAACACGTGAACTGAGCTTCACTGTGCAGAGTGGCATTGCGGAACAAATCACAGAAATTCTCAAAAAGCTCCAGCAGTTCCTCCGAGGTATTTTCAAAGACTGCGATGACTTTGGTTGTGAGCATGTTGTACACAACAAAGAACGATGGCTGCGAGTTTGGATCTGGAATGCGTAGAGTCACGACGTCTTCGCTGGCGTATTTAATCAACAAGTGGTTCTCGTCTAGAAGCTGCATCTTCCACATCCGTAACGCCCTGAACTGGTCAAAATACTGGTAGAACTTCCTAAGCGCGAAGCGGGTGTTTTCGTGTCGTGCTCGACTGAACAGAAACACAAGCAGTCTATGTTTCAGAGAATTAACGGTCTCCTCGCTGCGAGGATGGTGTCTGTTTCTGGGTCCGAGACCCTGTCGGTAGAGGAGCTCATCATCCTCAAAACAGAACCTCCCGATTGTCCGAACGTCGACGAACTGCCCGTCGGAGGTCACTTGGAAAATGTGGATAGTCTGTTGCTGGACGGACAGCACTGATAGAGTGTTCTTGTAGAGGTACAGCCCCTGGTTGTGGGACAGGAAGATCTTATCACACTTGAATTTCCTCCTGTCGCAGAGTCGACCTGTCCCCAGTTCTACCAGGTGCAAGGAATAGTCTTCCAGTGGCGACCTCTGATTGGGTGGAACTGACTCGTTGTTCCGGTACATATCGTGGAACTGTGGATGCGGATCATCTGGGATATACGCAGCCGAGCCGACAATAACGAAATTACCGTCATCTGTAAACAGACTGCACTCGCGGTTGAGGTGTTCTCCATTCTGAGCGACAGTTGTTGTGTGATGGAGTTTGAAGAACCGCTCAAACAGTTTGTTTCTCACCTGCTGCGATGCTTGGTCAGATGTGACTGGAAGGACATCACCTTTCAGATCCTTCAACAGGTCTTCTGCGGATGCAGAACCCTGGAATTCGTAAATTTCAATCGACGTCTGGTCAGATGAGAAAGCAATGAAGTAACGTCCACTGGGTGAGAATTTCCTAAGAAAGCATGGTGGTTTTTCGACATTAATGACGGTGAAGTTAGGAAATACGTTGGTGTAGAACTTCCTTGCCTGGTGGAATTGAGTACCTGCTTGTGCTGAATTAATCTCTCTGTGCATCAAACGGTGGACAACATTTTGAGTTGGTATCTTGCGGAAACGAATCCCTGGTTCATCTTTGGGTACTTGCTGATCAAAGATGAACGGGTCATCACTGAACAAATCCAGTGGCAAAATCTTTGCAGCATTCGTCATCCAGCTGTTTACTCTCATTTGAAAGTGGCCTCTACATAATGGGCCATTTTAATCTGCAAAATTAACAAAATAGCAGGAGATGCATAATGAAGTTATTGGCCATATAAATAATGAAAGCATTTATTAATTAATCATGAGAAAAAGGAAAACAATTATTCATTTTAAATCGAAAGACTGAATTCAGCATATCTTTGTATTATTTTATAACTAAAATATTTATATAAAATATATGCACCTATCAGGTAATTTTGGTCATGTGTTTTTAGTATGATTTGTACTTTTGTCATAACTTTTTCCAGTTTTGGTGTTATGTCTGATGCGCGAAAACTGAATTACTGTTACAATTTATTCTCAAAGTCATATAATTCTCCTATTTTCCGTAACAAATATTCTATAGCTGTATATTTATTGCGCAGAACAAGCATGGTTTCCTTAAAATACCACTAAACCTATCATAGACACAACTATTACATTATTTATGTTTGCAGAAGATCACTTTCATCCGTATTCCTGCATAGTTCTACTTTTAGAAGCAACCGCGTACTTACCTCATTCCTAGCAGAGAAAATATGATAATACTCCCCAAATACCTATATTCATAGAATGTCTTGCAGTAATAAATACGACTATTCCATATATATCAAATTTAAACAAATATCTAAGTTGAATAAGTGCTTGGAAAGGTAATAGATTTGGCCATACCACCTAGACTAAGGTAAAGGTCAATGTCCCAGCAAGAGGTCAACCACGCGGCAGCCATTTTTGGTCAAGAGTTATGCTAAACGGAAATTGAAAATCCTAAATTATTTTCTCCACACCTGGTAAGAGTTGCAATATACAAAACACAACGGTCCAATTAACGCATATATATCATGAACCGCTCCGTTTTCTCTTATATTGTTGTCAGAAACGTAATGCTTTAGCTGAAATTAAATACGCTAGGCATAATCTCCAAAAATAATCAGTTTTGTTTTTTTAAAACTTTCTATGAATTTTATACCAAAAGGAGCCTGTTGATTTACTAGGTGACTTGATTCCAGAATATTTAAATATGATACATGTGCCGTGAAAGGATTTATCAAATTAATTCGATGCTTAATGAAATAAACACATTTTGATCGAGTCGATGAGTGTTGATATTGACTTGTCAGATGTTGAATCCTGTTTTCTGTTAGTTTTTCTAACATTTCACTGTAATATTAATGATCAAAATATTATATTAGAGGTTGGCTCATTATAGATGTATTATGGCATGCAAGACATTTTTATATACTCTACAATATATGTGTAAATTCAGATGAACACACAATTTACTTCCTTGTTTACTTTACCATGTTGAACAACAACATTATATTTGGTTTGTTTCTGTGTTATGGTAAAACCTATGGTACTGTTTGGTTTATTTGCACAAGTTTTTGCATAACAGATACAGTAGCCCAGATAAGGCGCATAATTTACGCATGAACATATGAGAAATGCGCAGAGATATTAAATCTGGCAGTGATGAAAACGCGTAAATAATTACAAAATATGCGGGCAGTTTAAGTTTGTGCGTATCAATTATGTTCAAGTCGTTGGCTGTCCACAAGAATTATAATCGAACATTTTGAATACATTATTTATGCGAAAATTAAATGCATTACACTATTATTAGTAATTTCATACATAGCCAGTCTAGTCCTAAACATTGCTAAGATGCATTCATAACAGAGATCTTGGTTGGTTGCTTATAAATATATTAACTAATGGTTATCCGTTTTAGAAATTCTTTAGACAAAATATGTTTGTGTCGAAACGGCAGACTACAGCAGATCACAAATAAGACCACAACGTTGGGGAAAGTACTCCCATGTCCCAAATTTTATCTGGAGCTCTGCAGATACATGATGTAAATGTTCTGACCGGTTACTTTGTGACGGTTTTCTTCCCGCGTCGTTTCATCCGAGTCGTTTTGCGCTTAGTTTTGGGTCAATTAACGCTGGTTTCAGGTTGGTTCGCGTCAGTGTTTTGTAATATATTTAAGAAGTGACCGTCATTTTATGGTTGTTAACTAAAGTATGAACGATTTGAAAGTGCTGGTTAAACTTGTGTGAACGTCCGAGCTTGCGACGACATTCTCATCAGAATTTAACCAGCACTATGAAATCGTTCATACTACAGTGAACAACCATAAAATGACGGTCATTGCTTATAATTTCTAACAAACTAATTTCTAATGGCAGTGATAATTTCATAAACCGTGGCGCATTAATACAATCAAACAGACATTTTCAGTGTGGGTCTTCCGACTGTCGACTTGTTCTTATGTAGAGTATTTTCTTGATAAATATGATCGAGAGTTAGTTATTAGAGGACGTGCACATACATACAATTGTAGCAATAAACTAGATCTAGTCATGAAAACCTGTATCTAGAAAAGAAATAGCGTAAAATATAAGGATGCACCATTGTAACTGATTCCACTGTGACGTCACTTGGCTTTGTAGTATCGACAGGCATGATGTAAAAGAAAAATGATGGCATTCCAATGAAAGTAGTTTCAGCAAAAGTATACACGGAAGTTGAAACCTTTTATGAAGTTTACACACAGGTATGAACGCAACAATGTTCGTGTAAACTTTTGTCACGTGACAATGTTTTAACCAATCGGCATTCGCGAAATCGTGTAAACATCATAGTAAGAAATTATATTGTTATAAATGGTCACAGTGACGTTATATTTCTAATAAACATAGTATAAATCTTTGTCCAATTTGTATTTATTACAATGCTTAGCTGAATGCTACATCTCCGATCACAGTATTGAGAAAGCATGACATTATGCAATTATATATTGACTTCCGACACCCAACTAGTCGACTAGCACTTTTTTATAGTTGTCCCAGCCCTAATTCAAACCATGAACAAAATCTTGAAGACTGCTCCCAATTCAACCAAAACCAATCAATCGCATTAAAATCAGATCCTACCATGGTTATGGGTAATTTTGCACGATGTTTCGTCAAAGTCGTTCGTTTGGTGATCGTGAATATCGTGTCCAACCTGTGAACACGCTTTCACCAACTAGAGAGAGTCCAGGTGAAAAATAGATAAGATGGCAGAAATTGTCCATATTATCGTTTACCGTCAATGTTTTCACAAACAACATCAGTGACAGAAATATTGAAAGACCTACAGGCTACACACGAACAATTTCTGAACATCTACAGACAACTCTTTAAAAAATATTAGCGAATGAAATGTCAAAGTCTAAGAGCATTTTCATGATCTTTTTTAATTTGTTAACGTTTTATGCTCGTTTTGTGATTTACAGTATTTACAGTATTCCTGCTGCAACAAAAAAACACTATTTCAATATCAATCAAAGGGAAACAACTCTTCAATATTTCTATGGAAAATGGCTGAATATCTACTGTGGATCTAGGCTTGCTTTCTCGAAACAACTTTAAATAATTTTTTATATTTTTTTTTATTGTACCCCTGGCACATGTCAAGAGAGAAACTTGCGCAGTTTTGGATCTATAAATAAAATAATGATAAAATCGTATTTCATCGCATAGATTTTCATACCAAATTCATCAGGGAAAATGATTTCATTGCTTGCCTGCTGGCGCTAGTTTTCCTTTAGATGTGTGCCAGGGGTATCACATGAAGGCCTGAATGGAAGTAAGTACTGCTTGGGTGTGAAGATGAATCCATATGTGCTAGCCAATCAGATTTGAATATACAGTGTTGTTAAGCTCTGTCATAGTAGTATGGTATTTTGCGTTTTTTGTTTTTGCAAGTTCTATGGTTTTGACAGGACCTTGTCGGCTGTTGCCCTTTCCGTCTTCGTGTATACAAATTATATGATGATCACTCTGACACACAAATTTATAGCTTTGCTACAGGCTTTCCTCCCTTTGTATACAGATTGCATCAGAAATGTGTTGTCATGTATTCTGCTTGATACAATAAAAACTAATGTGCATTATTCTTCTTCTATGTTTTGTTTGATATTATTTTCAACAATATTTGATAAATATTACAAATTGTGTTTGTCAGTCATTCATGGTTCTCTGACAATTTCCTTGTTTTCCAATGTTGATGTTGCTTTTCAGTGTTCGAAATAAAGAAAATAATAAGGGGGTCATTCTCCATAAGCCCAATGTTAATGGTGGTAAAATATGTAATTTTCAGGGGTCACACAGATACCTTTAACACTGCACATTTTCAAATGACCCCTGGACTCTCTGTTGACTGCTGTTGCTATTGATATAATGCATGCAGTCGATGTAAATATTATTATATGTTGGTGCCTTTGATACTAAGCAACGGAAGTGGAACATGCCATTTTTATTTCAATGGAAATGACCAGCAAAGATATGTTGGTTACTTATGGCAAATATCTCAAAGCCATTAACCGTTGTGTTAAGTTGTAATTTGTATCAAACAAGCATTTAATAATAATAAAAACTATCGGGGGGAAAACACCATTTTATCTGTTCAGAAGTTTGTTTTGTACAGTGGGTCAACATTTCTTCCTGGTGTGACGTAGGTTATTCATTTATAGCATTATTAACTTCTGTCAGTGCAAATTGTATGATGTTTGTGAGGTATCTGATTTACATTCTTTGGTGGATACAAAAATATGTAAATTTGATATTGCTCATACATAATGAACTTTATATAAAGATTTTAGGAAGGCAAGTTCAGGAACACAATGAATCCACTGGGCATAAACAAAGTTAACTACGAACAATTATTCTATTGCTTCATGTGCATATTAGAGTTTCTGTTTTTTTATTCAGGAAATGTGTATCAGCTTGTTTGTAATTTGCTGTTCTTGAGATATTGTAAATTTTGTTGTATGAAGTGTGGAACCAAATCTATGACATACACTGGTTACTGGTACCTAAATCATGTTAGATTTCCGTTATGATGGTACAGTCATGAGGTCAAACCTGCTACTTTAACAATAAGAAATAGAATTTGACACCATTTCTGTTCAGATTTCACTCGGATTGTATGTTTTATATATAATAATCATGATAATTGAATACTAGTATATGCCATTGAATATCTTTTATTGTTATTTTGAGATCTTCGGCCATTTCATGTCCCTGAAGCTTATTGAGCACATTTTCCATTTCTGGAGTTACCTCCCTTACAACATGTCTTTCTATCATTTGCAAATCTGGGGCCCAAAGTTGCCAGACATGATAGGTGAAAACTAGTGGTTTGGAGGGGCCAAAAAGCTGAAAGGTTGTGGAACGTTTACAAATACTGTCCCCCAGGATATATAATACATGATAATTGAATACTAGTATATGCCATTGAATATTTTTGTTGGTGTTCTGAGATCTTTTGCCATTTCATGTCACTAAAGCTTATTGAGCACATTTTTCATTTCTGGAGTTACCTCCCTTATAACATGTCTTTCTAGCATTTGCAAATCTGGGGTCCAAAGTTTACATGATAGGTGAAAACTAGTGGTTTGGAGGGGGCCAAAAATCTGAAAGGTTGTGGAACGTTTACAAATACGGTACTGTCCCCCAAGATATCAATAAAGATATTTACCGGTAATGATTTTGGAAAAACATGATTGGGATTGTAATTGCATAAAGAGATGAATATATACTTGGGCTGTGTTCAGGATGCATTACATTTCACACACACTACTATTTTACAAAAGTTGTTGACTGAAGGAGTACAAAATGGGGGGTGGGGGGGGTGGAGAGAGGGGGAGTAGACAGTTTTAGTGATAAAAAACTGGCACTCGCTTGCAATATCTGGATCCACACATCCTTTGTGTGTTAATGATATTAATCTTTTCTACAGTCATGTACACTCCACCCCATTACAGTATTAACCCTCTCCCTGCTGAAGGCAAGTTAACTTGCCCAGTCACATGCAGAAATAGAACACTTTGATTTTATTCAGCAAGTTAAGTCGCCTTCAGCAGGGAGAGGGTAAGAATGAAGACAGCTGGGTCTGTATGCACAGACGTAGTTTAGTTAAACTGTAATTTAAGGATCATACTGACAGTGGTATAACTCATCGCTTAAACCTAGTTTAGCCTAAACTGTTGTTGAACTACGTTTGTGCATACGGACCCAAGGGTATAAATGACATTACAGCCATGGCAAGATTTGGGTAAATTTGCTTCTGGAAAACATCTTTTTTGAAAAGCTGCAACTAGTGTGATTATTGTTAAACCTCTCCATGCTGAAGGCAACCGGAGGTGCCCTAAAGAGCAGTGTGTGCCTAATTCAGCAAGGAGAGTGTTAATAGTATATTTTACTTTCCTACACAGATAATACCAATTATGTTTGTAATTTTATTTTTCATTCTGGCGTTTATATATACAAAAACAATCGTATTAATAAATTATTATTATCATTATTATGCATACACAAATATGCACTAATATTAAATTAGTATTAGGTATACAGACTTGACCAGTGCAACAACTTGGACACGCAAACACATTTTCTCAACTTTCTGTTAGGCTTCAAGTTCAAGGCTTGGCCCCCGCTATTCCACAGAACAATCTAGCCCCGACTCCACTACATGTGTGCTACGCTTGTGATCTTTCTGTGGAACCAGACCCTCAACATTTGCTTTGCAGATGATGGGAACAAACATATTTTGCAGTTATTTCATAGCTCCCTTACTGTGATGGAAAACAATAGAATTTATATGATGCGTAATAATATTTTTATATTCTACATGTTCTATGAAAGCTTAAATTTCTTGTTGCAGTGTTACTAGAACATCTAGCTGTGATATTTTGGTTTTACAACTATTAATGTTGCAGTACTGTATTTAGTTTTATTATCGTCTTTGTAAACTTGATAGATCTACATATATCTAGAAAGTAGTATTAGAAATGTTCTTTTAGTTTTAATATTTACATGGCATGTTGTGTACCAAAATTAGTAATTAAATTGTAATTTCAATTTATGATAATACAAATATCTTTATGATTACAAACAGCCGTTTACATATTGAACATTTTCCAGAACTTGTCGGTGAATACACAATGTGATCTTCAGACCCGTTGCATCTTCATAATTCATTTTTTTGTCCTTTGTATTATGCAGAGCAGTTGATCTCCCTCATCTTGTGCAGTCAATACTAGGTTCAGTGAACTGTGGATGTTTAATTTTATACCTGCATCCTGCCGCATTTACGCAATTCAGCGATCAATGTTTGTTGATTCCTTCCCAAGTCTCTTCCATTGCTTTCTCATGTTGGAGACGAGTTGTAAAGTTTAGAGATTGCCCCCCGAGACAGAGATGAAGCTTATTGAGCTTGGAGCAGGCCTAATTTATGCATGTGGAGAAGGTCCTGCTATTGATGAGCTTGGTTGGAAATGATCACATGGTTATGTTTGCCGCTGTCAAGAAATTCTATAGACTTCCTTAGTATTTGTTTATCTCCATGGCAACCATTGAATTTTCCCTTTTGGCATTATACTGGATTAGCTATAGTGTATTAAAGATAGAGGGATTTTAATAGTGATTTGATTCAAACTTCCTCCGTGCAAGTTTGTACAAAGAAATAAGGAATTCACAAGTTGTTGATTAGTCGATGTATATACGAGTACAAGCTGGTCAGGCGGGCTGAAGGAAAGCATGGCATATGTTATGACGCTTTGTCAATGTGGCCCCGCCTACTATTCTTAGTATACTTGGCTTGTCACGCATTAACTTGACTTATTTTTTTTGTTGCAAAGTAATTGTGTTTGCTGTGAATTTTGTGTCAGCAGATTTGTCTAGGGTCGTTGCGTATGGGTGAAACACTAATTCAATCAACTTATTGGTAAAAGTGCCTCTGTTTTGGAAAACTCAAATAAAAATGACTATATTTTCACAGTGATGTTATGTATACATGAAGCCATGTGCTGGCAATGGACGCTGATAATGGTGTGTAATTTTAATGGGTTTAGCCTGGTCATGTAGCTCCAGAATCCTCTAGCTGTAACTGGCCATATGTGACTTTTTATATATGTATAGCCATGTAACAGCTAGAGTGCAAGCAGT
>JAVCKZ010113634.1:0-10148 GCA_034780755.1 Lepetodrilus elevatus | reverse complement strand
TATGGATCGACAACTAGACCACATAATTCTAACTTGTCCAAATATCGTGCTCGGGCGAGGAGCGATAGCCCGAGGGCAGACGGGTACTCGATTGTTTCAACGTTAAACGCCATGTCGTCTGCCACCCAGTATGGCGTTGGCAATGAAACGATTGTTCCGTGCAAGGCCTCAATATACTTGTGTATTTTCAGGTAAAATATGTTTGTATGTCTTTAAGAAATTAAAGACATACAATCAGATATTTATGGTCATTTTGGACAACTGCTGTTCTCTCTCTCTCTCTCTCACCTGGAAAAGATTACTTTACTTGGACCAAAAGACAGCCCCCAAAAGGTAGCTACGGTAGGAGGAAAGTTTATATTTCTACATTTGAAGTATAAACATAAAGGCTGACGTCCTGAACAAAAATAACAATTTACAACGTGTTACAATATTTTGACTCAGGCCAGGGTATTTTTCATCAGTCAATCGTGCAAGGGGAAACAAACCATTTAAACTATTTTGGCCTAACTAGCTGATTATGACATGCTTACATGTAGATCACAATCCTCTGATAGCAGTTTCCCTCCTAGTATAATCCTCACTTCCTCCACTGGTACATTGACTTTTTGGGAGATGTCTCTCTTTATGTCAAGGACGGTACTGTTGGGATGGATGTCAACCTGAATGGTGCAATTGCTGTGAAACTTCACACTAACTGACAACATTTTGCCTACAACTATTCCACTGGGACGAGGACACTTTGAAATATTAGCAAGTTCAACATTACAACAACTCTTGTAAACAGCTGGTGAACGTAAAACGAAAGTTGGCCATCGACGACTAACAAACTAACTTCCTCAAGACGTCAAGTTAGGCCTACTCACTGCTTGTAAAGCTGTTGTATGAGTGATAGAACGTCAATGAAGTGTCCCTATTCAGAATATTTTTGTTCACATTCACATTCCGCAGTGTCATTTTTTATCAATCAAAAAACAGCTGACGAAAAGTTGGAAGTCCTTCAAATAAATAGTTCCCACGTGAATTTTTGTTGATATTATTACGGTTACAGGTAAAATTCCAACTTGAAGAGGTTGAGGTAATAAGGATTAATTAATTTAATAATTATTGTATAATATAAACTATAGAAACATACCAAAATATGAACAAAATAAGGATAACTTTTTCAGTGATATTATCGTTGTATAATAAGATAGTCAAGTATTATGAGAAATATTTATTTACAAACATTCCGAATCCATAGTTATCTTGCAGTGCGCTATTTATAATAAGCCGTAGCACGCACATACAGGACGTATCAACGCCACAATATAGGTCCTTACTAGTTTTACCATTTATATCTTTATATTACACTTAAGTAATAAACAAGTGAATTCATCATAAATCCAATACTCTTATACATATAGATAGTATGCGTATGTATGTAATTAATATTCCAAAAACGTAAATCCGTATAGCGGAGTAATATTTTATTTATACCCACGATCACAAACAACATGGCGCTGTTCAGGGCCAGTTCTCTTGTTGTGAAATCTCTCGGGCCTAGAGTTGAAGCTACCTCAGTGGCACTCTATCACAAGAATGTAAGAATGATGTTTACTTAATGCTTCAATATTTATCGCTTATTTCCTTCTAAATACATTATCCACAACATAATGCAGACCACATTATTTTTTCTTGTGGAGAAGATTTGTCCAAGATTAGCCTTCAAAAGTTGAAATCTTGTGCGTTGTTGATTTCCTAATTTATTTATTGCATATTTCTATGCACTTTAGTTTCTTTTTTACTTTTTAATTGAATTAGCTTATGATCTGTGAGTTGTAGCTGACTTTGTTCAGTTGGTAACATTGTTCTCTATCTGTAAACAAGTTTGCGATCATGTTACAATATTCCCAAGTTTTTAATCAAATACGATAACAGTTCGCATGGAATATAGGACACATACACTTACTGTTATGGGTTTCATGTTTAGTGGACAAGGAAAGTATATGTATGAAGAGTTGAATGGAGATGAAGTACTGAACATATGTACACATTATGAACATGATTTTGCTTCCAAAAATGAAAATATGTGAACAATAATGCCTATTGAATAAAATGCACATGCCTTGTTACAGTATCTGTTTACAATGGAAATACAATTTGTAGTGCATGGGTTAGTCATTACGCAAACCCTTTGAGAGCTGTTACTCCTTTGAATCTACCTGTTTATAGACTGTTATTATTATCTACTCATGCGTAGCCCAATTATTTGGCAATGTGTATGTACTGTATGTTATATAACATTTTTATTCTCCTTAATCTCCTTTAACTGCCAAAGTTAAAATAGTTTGTGCACCTTGTCGCGTCTTTTGCAACTCATTAAGTATGCATAGATCAAACATAAATATATTTGTCCAAAATGCAAATCATAAATAGATGAAACCACAACATTAAATTAGCTTTTTCAAAGAGGGAGTGGTTTGTTTAGAATATTATTAACATATTCATTTTAAGCATGACATTGAATGATTAACCACATGGCTCAATGTCAAATCATTAAAATATCGTGTTTCATGTTGCACCGTCCGTCATCTCCACATAGCGTGTAGCAGCAATCGAGCATAGCAGAGACGAAATACTATCCTAGATAGCCAACTTAAAACTTATTGTTGGTTTCACTTGTCTGCTTTGTAATCATGGTAATTGTATGAGGACTTGACAGTGAAGATATACCTGTGTACCGCCCATAGCTAAATTGGACAAAATGCAAAGGTTGATTCAGACCAAATTGTATAAATTGTACCAGATAAATGAGAAGATTGTTGCTGCGATGTTTTAATCATGTTGATCACTCACAACAAAGTCCCTTTGATGTTTCCTGAACCAGCGATAGAAACTAAGTTTTAAACGTACTCGCCTGAATAGTGATACAAATAAGAAATGTTATGAATTTCTACTCGACCTTAAAGTATACCTTTAGCATTGGGAGAAATTGCCCGGGCGAGTGTTAACTGTGAGCCCTGTCTGAACATGTTTTCAGTTTATCATTATCAATATTTATATCAAATTGTAATTTATCTAAATTATTTTTACTATTTCAATATGACCACCAAAAAAATAGATTAATTTGACAAATTTGACTAAATTAACCCTTTCCCAGCTGGGTTATAATATTTTTTTTATCAATGGTATCTCTAGTTGCATTGAACAGAAAGAAGCTATCACATTTTCTTGAGCATGCAAAATAATAAATGCACATGGCCATTTTCCGTGGATCTGCAGATTGATTTGTTCAGGAATAATTTCTTTGCACTAGACGCAGCTTGGGGCCTCCAGACCCAGGAGTCTTTGTTTTCTACTGAAATCACAACTGTCTGTCGCCACACCTGTGTAATCTTTTCCATATTACAATGATTACACTTGTACATTTACAGCAGATTGATTCATTCCTTTCAGGTCATTGATCACTATGAGAATCCCAGAAATGTGGGATCGCTGGACAAGACCGACCAGAAGGTGGGAACTGGACTGGTCGGCGCGCCTGCTTGTGGAGATGTCATGAAACTACAGGTATGTCTATCTCATTGGCAGTGCGTATACAGTGCTGTCAGTGTACCAGTGTACCACACATTCTAGTTAACCCCTTTTGTTACACAACACCCTGGCCCTCTTCTGTCAAGTTGCCCTTTGGTCTGTCAGCAAGTTGCACCTTGGTCTGTCAGTGCCAGCCGGTGCTCGCAAGTTTACTGCAACATTTAGCACTAGGTATGTTACAGGTTGCCTCTTGACATAAACTGACAAGCCAAGATATACGTTGAAAGAATCTTGAAAGCGGCTCAAAACACCACTTCAAGCTGAAAAAGTTACACAACAATATCTGGCAATTTATGTGCTTGTGATAATATTGTATACTATCAGGCCATTATCTCACCCAATTTTGTAGTCAGGACCAGCACCGAACTACTTTCATCTCAACTATTTCACCACTAAAAATAGTTGAGTATTAATGACGATTAAATGTTACTATTATTGATGAAATTTCAACCAGATACAGCTGACATAAGATTAGTAGATTACAACGAGTTTCATGGTCTAGCTGAAATTGTAAATGGCCTTATCAGTTTAGCATGAAACTGTAATTAAAAAAATCTCCATAATCTCAGGGCCAGGGCACCCTTTCATGACACTCTTGTCCATTCGGAAACCATAGCACTCTCGTATGTATCATACTATCATTCTCTCTACGATAGCACTATCATCTCTTAGTGTCTAGGACAGCTTTGAGAAACAATAGCCTGTAGAATCATGTATGAATATATTTTATATTACCATTAATTTCAGATCAAAGTGGATGACAATGGGAAGATTGTGGAAGCTAGATTCAAAACTTTCGGTTGCGGTTCTGCAATAGCTTCTAGTTCCTTGGCCACCGAATGGGTGAAGGGGAAAACTGTAAGTTTATTTGATGTTAATGTCACCTTGAAATTTAGTATAATGGGGTGGGGGGGAATAATATAATAATAATGATACATAATGTTAACATATTAACAATATATTGGATATAGTTCAGTGGTTAGCTTTTTGTTTGTGTGCTGAACAACAATAAATAGTAAATAATTATTACAATATCTGATTTATGGTTTCAGTTTCTGAATTTTTTTTTTTTTTAATCTTATGGTTATTTACTGATTATTATTTACAAATGTGATGATTGTAGTTACAGCAATGATAATGACAACTACTTGTGAAGTTGGACCCCAATGTTTTTAATTATAATATGTTTTAGGTCGATGAAGCTCTGAAAATCAAGAATACAGAAATTGCCAAAGAACTCTCCTTACCGCCTGTTAAACTCCATTGCTCAAGTGAGTTTTATCATTAAAAATACCTTCTAATATCAAGGTGTATGTCACAATCTATACCATATTGTAGTGTAGACTTGTGAAGAAATTGCCTGACATAGGTGGATCTGCTTTTCCTGTTGGGATGTTTAGTTTTAGTTAGGTACTTTTGCGAGATGCATTAATTCTCACATCTCGGCATGAATATTAGACTTAGTAAACTTGCTTTCTTAAAAAAATTCAATCGTGAATAAATTTGTTGCCATACCAGCAGGTTTTTGTAGGCTGAAATTTCTCGTACACCCCTCGACCTTCAAGTCTAAAGCAGGGTTTCTCCGAACGCGCAATCCTGTGTCCCACACGCAAAAATTGCAAGTTTGGACGCACTTTATTAATAAAAATTGTTGATATAGTGTCCCCGGGACTCTCAAAAATTGAAAGCTAAGTGGAACCCTGCTAGAGGTATATGAGAAATTTCAGCGTGTGAAAACCTGTACCCTCCAGAATATCGTCCACTATGTGTAACCGAGTCATTAATGGTGCTGGTTTCAGTTTTGGCAGAGGATGCCATCAAAGCAGCATTGAGCGACTACAAGATCAAGAACCCTGATGCCGCTGTGTCCAAGAAGGCAGCCGCCAGCAACTAGTATTCAAAGTCAACTCAAGTTTAGAACCAGCCTTATTGTTATTGTATTGACCCCCCTTCCTACTGGGGCTGGATCGGGGGGTGGGGGGAATCAGGGATTCTCATTTATCCAGCAGGAAGAAGGATAAGCATTTATATTCACAGTTTTGATATTTTCTATATAAACATGCATGTTTACTACACATTTGCAGTATAAAATCAATGGCATTTATGGATTGCTGGAAGTGTATTGAAATTGACGTTAACTTAATGAAAATCAGAAATAGTTTTTCTATGTTTTTCTGTTAAAGATGTTTGTTCTCGTTTTATTTTTAGCATATTATATTCTTCAGTCATCGTTTGTCAAAATATATAACCACTGGTAACTTAGGATGTTGATATATTTGCTTCCTAATATGCTTCGTTATTTATCAGTTATTTATCAGTTTAACGTAAGCAGACCAGGTAGATATGTATTAAAAGTATGTCTAAAAGGCTGCTGAAGTACAGAAACAATCTGTAACCACATACCAAAGGATGAGTATGTTTTGGCATGCTGCAGGCACTGCTCTAGAAGACGTAATGTCGTATCACGTCGTATCACGTCGCGACTTGTTGGCAGACCAGCTAGTAATGCCACTACAGTGATCACAACTACAAATGAGTTTACTTAAAATAACTGCATACATCAGAACAGCGAAATATCCATTCTTTATCATTATAGGATTGTCCTATCTTTATCAATCAATATTGATAAAATATCTTTTTTTTTATAGTTTTTTTTTACTTCTCAGTTTGAATGTGATCTTTAGTGACAGCGCACAAAACTTGTTGTAAATAGAACTGACCGATAATGTGTACATACTAGTTGAACAGAATAGCAGCGAGGGTATTACTATTTTGCATTAGGCATAGAATCTATGTAGTCTGTATAAAATGGTATAGATATTCCTGTAGATACTATAGATGTTTAGGAGATAGGAAGTCCTACTACCGTAGGTTATCGCTGCTACTGTAGTGTCTACCATGTTTGTTTTCTTTATCAAATGTTTCAAAATAAACTAATAGATAATAGTAGTAATAATAGTAATATTATTGATATGGCATATAGTGTAGTCCTTGTCAAAGATGGTGGAGGCAATATTATTTAAAATTTCGAAAAGGATTAAAGTAGTAATATTTCAAAAAATATTTATTTAGATATTAACATTTAAAAAATTATTTATTAATAAATATTAATAGCCTCCGATGTTTTTGACAAGGACCACATTTTGATGCTATATTCAGTTGTAGATGGAATAGGATAAAACCCAATGATTTTGATGTTTTTGAAAATAAAATTTGGATAATATCTCGTGTTGGTTTGTCCTCTATCTGGCGAGCTGTTGACCTTGTTATCCAGAGATGTGTACAGTTTAATGACAACTGGTGTGTGTTACCATGGTATCCTGGCCACTGATATACCATTATGTGGGTGGGTTTTTTTTTGCACTGGGACATCTGTATATATAATATTGATTTCCATTTAGTTTTTTCTTGTGCTTCCCTGATTAATCAATGTGTGAAATTAGTATTCATGACTTCCGTGGCTGATCCCGCTGATAGTAGCAGAGAACTACATACAGTGCTCCCTTGATATAACGCCCTTCGATGCACCGCGGATTCGGATACAACGCAGGGTCCAACATGGGGTAAAAAAACAAAACAACAAAAACCAAACTTTTTTGACCAATTGATATAACGCGGGTGGCATGTCATGGACCCCCAACTTCAGCGTTATATCGAGGGAACACTGTACATGTACTTGGGATCAGTTCAGAAAGCTGATATGGTTTCATGCATATTTTACAGTTTTATGATCATCTATTTTAAGAGGACATACTGAAATAGACTAAACACTGACATCGCATCCTACGTTATGGTGGCACATGTATCAACCTCAGCCAATGCATGGATGGGTGACCGAGAACCCGAGAGTATCTAGAGTTCGCTCCTGCCACACAATGAATCACAGGCTGGAAAACTTGTAAAGTCACCTTCGGTAAAATGGATTAGTTCATAAATATCTGTTCACCCAGCAGGGAATGGGTACATTGTAGGATGAGATGGTCATGTGAATGGTAACTTAGTGTTGGAAATGGCAGCTTGGATTGTATACTCCCCAGGGAGTTGAGGAGAACTTGAGTGCACGCTGATCCGTTGACCTGGGGGCAATAGTGTAGCGCTTTGAGCATGCCTTATGGAGTGGATCTGGCAAATTTATACGTGTCCATTTGTTATTATTATTAATATTATCATTATTGATTGATGATATCTGTACACCAACAGAACTATAACCTTGGAAAAGTTGGCATATATAACTATGGCAACAGTCGTAGAGGACATTTTATCCAAGTTTTAATCTTGTGACAGATAGGGTACTCAAATCACTAGGGTGACTGCATATGGCTATGCCTTTAAGACAAATTAAGGTACAGGGCCTACTCGTTGGATCCAGACTTTCAGTTTAGGGGAGGCTGAAAGTGTATTTTATGGGGGGCTCATAATTTTAGTGATTATTTTACTTAATTTTTATGACAGAACTGTAGTTAACATCATTCTAGACTGCATTTAAGCATACATGTCTAAAGCTTTGTCAATATCAAGTGTTATTAACCCAACCATAATACAAAATATACAAAATTCTCCAATTCTAGTGGGGGTGCAAGCCGGATGAGCCCCCACCCCCTTGGATCTGCCCCTGCTACTGATCCAAGTTCGAAGCCACTGCCCATGCAGTTTCAAGTCCCCAGCATCAGTATAGTGCTTATGTGGTCTTCACAGGATGCCTACTTAATAATAATAATAATATATTTTTATTATCGCAGAGAAAATTAGTTTTACATTGAAAAAGACCTCAGTACTAAACTAAAATGGACAATATAATATAATTGGTTCATCAGTATCTGCTATGCACAATATTTGAAAGTGTTGCATGTTTTCTACTAAAGTGCATAAACTGACAACCCAAAATTTAAAAAGTCTTTAAAAAACACAAACACTAAAAGCTGCTCAAAATCTTGCACATTTCACCCATTTCAATTTCTGATATTATTATATACAGGTAGGTTGTAATCGTCCAATTTAAAGTGGCAATATATCATCTTTGCAAGCAATATAATATATATATTTAGTTGTTATTATTTGCCTATATAATATAACAATGAAAACTATGGGAAAACATAGAGAAAATAAATGTACAAACAAAATGATAACGATATCAGTGACAGTGAAGGTGATCTTGCCACTTTAGCGGGTTTCATATTCTAAGAATTATCTCCCTTTGCATACTGCTTCCGTTTTGTCCCTGGCGAACCACGTGTGAACCCCTTCAACTTCCTTTTAGCCACCATGGGTTTTCAGAATAAGGTATGCACGCGTTGTGTGCATCTGGAAATGGGAATATTAGGACGTTTTGGTTGTTTTATGTCATGTAATGAGTGTTCAATACAGTCGCACATATATTGTTTATGGAAATAAATGTGTAACCCTTGACGAATAAGCAATTCCACACAGAAAAATGTTGAAAAGGTTGTTGCCTCCAGAATTCGTTTCGCATGCCTCCAGAATGCGGTTACAAGCGAACAGTTTACCAGATCTGCTTGGAACAATATCACTTATGGTTGGGGTACAATTGTCTAACCAGTAGATAACTAAGATATTTTATTTTTTTACCCAATTTTTTAACAGATAATGAGATGAGTAGTTTGTAACTTGGTGAAATAAAAAGAAACATAAAATTGTTTTCCTACTTTTAATTTGCTATGCCATTCATTCGTAGATGGTAACTTGGTGAAATAAAAAGAAACATAAAATTGTTTTCCTACCTTTTATATTTGCTGTGCCACTCCCTTCATAGATCCATTTTTAGGCCAATATAGCATCCGGCCAGTACTATGGGTCCAGTACTATGCCTAGCGACTACTGTAAGGAAGGGCAATAATGGCGAATTAGTTTAATGAAAATGATCTACATTGCACCCTCATTCAGTTTACTCACAGTATTATTTTAGCAAGTACTCCAAACGTAACCGCGAAATGGGTGAAAGATTCCTACAGCAACGATAATCTCAATCGATATTGACCCCAAACAATATATATGCAATATGCCAAAAGGCTTGTTATCCATAAATGTTTGCAATGATAGAAACTAACTTTAAAACGTACTCGCCCGAATGGTGACACAAATAAGAAAAGTTATAAATTTCTACTCGCCCCTATTGGGATACATTTAGCACAGACAAGTGTTAATTGCGAACCCTGTGCTTACCATTTTTGGTAGTGTTTTTGTTACTGTCTTGGCTATGAGGTTAAAATTCTTTGCAGATTTCGGTCAATTTTCATCACTTTTGGACGTGTGGAATTCTGAGCTAAAATGTCAAGAGTTGAAATCCCGAAATCCTGGCGTCAATGTTCGCAAAAGTTACATTTCTAAAGCGATATTGATAGGATGCACTACATATCTATAGTGGCAATGCAGATATCCTCCTTGGTCTGTCGGTACGATCGTCGCAAATGGGTGAAAGATTCCCGCAGCGACGTTAAACTCCATATTCACTCACTCACTGTCGGTACGAGATGGTGTTCACAGGTTCACTACATATGTTGAAGGTTTCCTCCTGTCTTAACTGGCAAGTCAAGATATTTGTAAAATAATCTAGG
>JAVCKZ010113623.1:0-10148 GCA_034780755.1 Lepetodrilus elevatus | reverse complement strand
AAACAGCGGTGGAAAGGTTTTTGGAAGTACAAACATGATTTTATGTATGTCAAGTGAATGTATTTTGCAGTTGTAGCAGAACTAGTCCCAAACGACCATAAATATCTGTGATATTATGCCTTTAAAAGAAATCAAGTGATATTATTCATGTGCACATTCTTACTTACACTTCAACGTGGGCGAATGAGTTGTCAGTCACATTCTCTAGTTGCCTAGCAACCAGGTAACCAATGATGACATATTGCCGTGTTGCAGATCGCCTCCAGGGGGAGCTAGTGAAGCTGGACTTGGACGTGGAGGATGAAGTCATGCTGTCGCTGGCCGGACTCAAACAGGTAGGCAGTGACACGTCATGTCGTAGCACTTCTTGTGCGCCATCTCGGAACATCGACAAGTATAAATGCGGTCATTTTGAGCAATTACCTATAATGATATGGAATCTATTTTCCATTGCACTATATTTACATTTTTTATCTCGCTTTTTTTATACGTGGAGATAACAAAAAAATAATATTTAAAATATTGAAAGCCAATAGGACATGCAGAAAATTTGGCTTGTTGCCCAATATTCTTGTGTAGACAAATCACTTTCAAGTAAAATATGTTTGATCATGAAATATGTCGGCAAACCATGATTGCCTTTAAGCTTATTTGAACCAAAACCCGCTGATAGTGCTGATCTATTTCCAGGTCAGGGATGTTCTAAACGGAACGCTGCGGTTCTCGCAGAACCTTCTAGACGAAGACGAGATCTCCATCAATGACAACTACTACAAGGACGAGCAGATTACCTCCCCCGAGTCGGACATGACAGGCTCCATGACGAGCTCCATGACGGGTTCGCTGGACCAGCCTCGACACCTGCGGAAGGACAAGCGGCAGAAGCTGTTCTACCAGAGCAGCGAGTCCAACTCGGAAACAATGAACTCTCCCGAGTCCCTCAATGGCATCGCTCCACCGCCGGGCCGGGACCACGAGGTCGACGGCTATCTGCGGAAGCGGTCGTTGAGGGACAGCTTCGGGTACGGCGGACCGCAGGGAATGTCGGAATCCATTGTGTCGGAATCTGACACAGGGAGCCAGGCGAGCTCCACAGCAATGATGACCGTGTCGTCGACGTCAGACAACTTTGACAGCAGCCCCAACCCCCTCTACAACCTCCCCGTGTACGATGCGGAGGACCACTAGAACATGGAATCAGTATTCGGCAATATGTGCTTTTGTGTCTGCTTCAGCGCTGCAAGACCAGCGGCCACTTGTGTATACATCTAGCGTATGTGTATCTACAGCTGCTACATGTGTATACATCTAGCGTATGTGTATCTACAGCTGCTACATGTGTATACATCTAGCGTATGTGTATATACAGCTGCTACATGTGTATACAGCTACCATGTGTGTATAGAGCTGACGTGTGTGTATACAGCTTGCCATGTGTTTATACAACTGCTGCGTTTGTATACAGCTGCCACATGCGTATTCAATTTGCTGTGTGTGTATACAGCTGCATGTGTGCATACAGCTGCTGTATGTGTGTGTACACAACTGGCATGTGTGTATACAGCTGTCTACCGCTGGAGGGTGTGTATACAGCTGACGACTGTATACGCGTATTTCAAAGAGTTATTCCAGCGATGACGTTGAAGCGAGTTCTCGTCTGCACCTGCCACGTCTTCAGCCGCTAACACTACTACTGTGATACCAGCAACTTCAGCAACAACTTCACTCGGAGCAGAATATTGTGATTGGCCCACTAGCATCTTTCCCAATTACTTTGTGTGTGAGCGTAGAACATAATTTACTATCAAATTTAATTTGCTTGAAGTTATCTTCCTAGAGCACAATTCACTATTAAGTTTAATTTTGTTGTCCTTTATCTTCCTAGGACATAATTCACTATTAAGTTTAATTTTGTTGTCCTTTATCATCCTAGGACATAATTCACTATTAAGTTTAATTGTGTTGTCCTTTATCTTCCTAGGACATAATTCACTATTAAGTTTAATTTTGTTGTCCTTTATCATCCTACCAGAGGTAACTAGATATGCCCAAATAGTAAGCCTAGTTAGGTTATTGGTAATCCAGCGCCTATCATAATACCAACATCTATCATTTCAATGGTCATATTTTCCACTAAATTACCGGTAAAGACCAATATTCAAAACAAATATTTGTTCTGTTCAAATTATTAGCAGCATAAAATGTGAACTACAGGGAATAATGACCTAGTTGATTGAGTAAATACATAGACAATTTTTCTAATGTGGATTAGCAGCCCAGAACATGGATTTACTCTGAAGATGTGGACATACAGTTATATCATATTAATAATAAAGCTGATATTTGTGATAGGTATGTAATATAAATATGGCATGACAACATATATTATTCTGCTTGGCATTGAATGATAGTTTTAAATTAAAAATATTTTGATGATAGTATTTGTATTAGAATCTTAAAATTATAATCCTAAAATGATTAATCTTGAAGCGAGAATGTTCATACACTTCTTGTACCATGTCGCTTGTAATCGCTGGCTATCTGATGCTAAATATAGAACTGGTGCAATTGTTACCTTAGCTCAAGTAATGTTATGTTACACCGCAGAAATCGTACATTTGCTTCATAGTCATGTGATTATCCTGCATGTAAAAGTGGCATTCAAACATTCCTATATGTTGTGGTAGATGAGGTTCCGAATCGCTTCGTAAATTGGTGCAAATATTTACGATGTTGACTCATCTAGATTTTTAACGTTTTGTAATTGAAATATACTGCGTCCATTTTGTATCTAGCTCAATTTGAAGATGTACCTCGCTTGAAGTCATTGGTCAGTTTGGAGGACACTGGTCAACTCAATCCACTGACCACCAGAATTGACCTCCAGAATTCAGAATTGACCTCCAGAATTGACCACCAGAATGTCCATTCTGTTTTTACGTATAATCTTCCTAATGTTGTACACTTCCTGTTTTCACATCTGTGTAGTTAACCAATCACGAGCTGTCAGTCGTTACCCATCAGCCAATCAGAATACCACTACACTTAAAAGTTGAACGTGACTGGATTTCACGTGCTAGAAATGTCCGACAAATTTAGCTTGGTAAAACAGTCAAAACGCAGGTGATAACTTTGTGTTCAGGTCAGTGTTCAAAATTACCGCTGGAAACTTACTGGCCCGAATAATGATACAAATAACAAATGTTTACAAAAAACATGAATTTCTACTGGCCCTTAGGATATCTTTAGCATTGGGAGAAATGGCCCGGCCGGCGGTAACTTCGAACACTGACTGTATATTGGGGAAGAAAAGATGGTGGGCTATAGCAAAATAAAGTTAGTCCAGTCCAAATAATGTATGTTTTCAACAACTAAAGCCTTTCCTTGCAGAATAATCTTTCCAGATTATATTTGTACTTTGTTTGAATCTGGGTAGCGTTTCACGAAGCTCGCTTCTCCACTATGTTGCCATAGCGCTCTGATTACTGGCCAATCCCCACGTGTGTGAGATCAATATGAGAGTTGCTATGGTCTCGTAGTAGATACAAGATCTTCGCGGAATCATTCCCTAGTCAAGTTGGTTTGTTTTCTCTATGTATTTCCATTGTCATGATATTACCATTGTCAGCATCTGTAATAATTGTATATCTTAATTGGTTGCAGGGTTATTTCGGAGCAATGGGATGTCTGATGGAATACCTCAATCTGGGCCACCCATGCTCATGATGCAATACGTGCTGCCCACTAGACTAATCGCAATGATTTTATGGATGCTTCAATAATATCACTGATTTTATGGATGCTTCAATAATATCACTGATTTTATGGATGCTTCAATACTATCTGGACGAGGTGACATTATTACTGGTGTTTGAAACGTGTTAACCACTGTGATGCTGAGTGTTAACCACTGTGATCCTGAGATCCGCAACTGGACCCAGGGGTCCTGACAGCCAATTTGTATGACAGTTATATTTTTATATTGCAGAACTTTTGCTACCTGAATAATATATTCATAATAACTGTGGGAGAATGTTAACATGTACAGTTATTTAATATGTTGAGTATATTTCCTTTGTTTTGGATGTTATTATTTGTGGTGTTTGTTAATCATTAATCATTGATATTGATATTAATATTGGTTCATTCCTCTGGTGACAGTACACCCCAGTACACCCCAGTACCCCAGTGAATACACCATGTCCAGGTGTCAACACATCTATGATGTAAATAGTTGCGAGGAAAACACCAATATTTGGCTGATGTAGATAGATAACTATATTAACCCTCTCACTGCTGAATGCGACTTAAGTTGCCCGACCACATGCAGAAATAGAACACTTTGATTTTATTCAGCAGGAAGAGGGTTAATTAAACACATGAACCATTTACCGGTACTCTGCTGGGGATAAGAAATATTATTACTGTTGTATAAAATAACGTCCACTAAATTGACGATTGATGAGTTAAGAATGATGTTGACCATCGTGAGAAGAACCCATATTCTCAAAACTTTGTATGTCCTAAGAAGTTTGTATGTATTTGTCTAACTAATTTTCTGCTTATGTTAAATTTTGAAGAGATCTTTTCTCACTAAGAAATTCTTAGATAAGTAGTTTCGAGAATACAGGCCCAGGTTTGTGAGCGATGTCGACTAAAGTGCATCGTGATAACATTATAGTGATAACACTGATATCTACCATTATAGTGATAACACTGATATCTACCATATAGTGATTAACACTGATATCTACCAAACAATGATGTTTACTGGATAAGATAATCAAAGAATATTTATCTATTATTATGTCCTATTTTGTTTTCCCCTAGGGTCCAATATGTGGAGTGACATTGATTGATTGATTGCCTTTGTAAACTTAAGTCATAGTTATTCGATTCCATTGTTTACCAATTTTTCTATGATAATAATTGTTTGTCTCTAGAGAGCAATACAAAAAAAAAGAAGATATTTTGGGCAGTCGGGTCAAATATAAAACTAATATTTGGAGGAATGATATGTTGACAGAAAATAAGTATAATTTATCAATATAATTTGTTTTAACAGAATAACCAGTAGCCAATCAAGTTGTCTCTGACTGTGTCAGCCATTTCCTGTCAGTATTTGTTCATGTCCACTAATCATGGTTTATATGACTTGTTCCAACGCCATTTATTCCAACTTCAGTGAAATATTATTTTTCAAAATGTCCATAATGTAAAAAAAATCAGGTTGGGATTCAAATAACTATGCCTTAGGTGCATATATTTATTTATATTCTTTTTACCTTTTAAATCGCTTCCATGAGTGGTGTCACTAAACTTGGACATAGGAGAAATAACAGGGATCAGACGATGCTGGGTAGGGGCTGGTAATAGTTTTATCACAGCCACTTCTATCCTTGATGCACAGTGATGTTTAGCTGAACTATCACATGAAATGGCCATGACATTGTACGCTCTCAGCTTAGCAATTTTTCCATATTAGCAGGTGGTAGTTTCCCATCGTCCCTGCTAATTTCGGTATTGCAATACATTCCAAATGTCTGTACAGTCTAGCTGAATTCCATGAGGATTTTCAAAGGGTTCAGTCCCACTTTTAGCCTGTAGACTTGGCAGGGATAGATTTCAGGCAGTCTATAGTGTTTGGTCAAAACCTGAGAAATGCAAGCTACTTGTCACTGTGGCTCATACTTGCGTAACATGCATTGACAAGTGAGATTTTACAAGGGGGAGTCCGTTGTTGTGTATCCATGCGTATTGCCATTGCTTTCAATAGTATGGTCATCATCCAATGATCTTGCTCTATTTGTTTATACGGATGAATATGTGCTTACCGGTTTCTGTAGCAATACCGTTTGCAGGGGCGGATACAGACTTTCAGGTTAGGGGGAGGCTCAAAGTGTATTTTAAGAGGGGCCTCATAATTTCACCATAATACAAAATACATGTTTATTGAACAAATTGTCCAATTCTAGGGGGGGGCGCAAGCCCTGCGTTTGGGAATTACGAGATAACATGTTATAGGATTTTGTGACACGTTTCTCGCTCTATGTATTGAAGATCTGTCACATTGTCTTGACGACATGACATTTAGGGTTGGTTGCATGTCTGCAGCTGTTATCAGTGTTTGTTCCAGGTGTATTTATTCTGGAGGGAAGGGTCTGTAGATGCAAGTCAATCACCCGTGTTTCTTCACCTCGTGGTTATTTACAGTGCATGTCCACCAGACAGTCTGGCAGAAGCTAGCTCTATTAATAGAAGTATTTCAATGACATTGTTCTTATGACTGTCTGAATCTGAAATGATAATAAACAATGACTGCTACATTGACTTTGAACTGCTTGATTGACTTTGGACTGCTTGGCTGACTTTGGACTGCTACGTAGACTTTGGACTGCTTGGCTGACTTTGGACTGCTTGATTGACTTTGGACTGCTTGGCTGACTTTGGACTGCTACATTGACTTTGGACTGCTTGGCTGACTTTGGACTGCTATGTAGACTTTGGACTGCTTGGCTGACTTTGGACTGCTTGATTGACTTTGAACTGCTTGGCTGACTTTGGACTGCTACATCGACTTTGGACTGCTTGATTGACTTTGGACTGCTTGATTGGCTTCGGACTGCTTGATTGACTTTGGACTGCTTGATTGGCTTAGGACTGCTTGGCTGACTTTGGACTGTTAGACTGATGTTGGACCGTTGGACTGATATTGGACAGTAAAGCGGCCCATACACGATCAATATGAATGACAATAATATTCATACATTATTATTGACAATAGTTTGGTTGGTCACCAACAGCATTGCGCAAGTCAATTTTTTGCTTCAATATCGCCCACTGACGGTCAATAATATTGTCAATTATCCAGTATTGACGATATTATTGTCATTGTTATTGATCATGTATGGGCCGCTTTAGACTGATATTGGACTGCTAGACTGATATTAGACTGTTAGACTGATATTGGACTGCTAGACTGATATTGGACTGTTAGACTTATATTGGACTGTTAGACTCATATTCGACTGCTAGACTGATATTGGACTGTCATATTGACTAGACTGCTGGATTAAGGAACTGCTGTATTGACCATGGACTGCTTGATTACAATTGGACTGCAATGAGAACGCACAATGTCCGCTAGATTGCCTTCAGTTCAGACGGCTCAGTTCACGTTGGACTGATGTACTACAGACATAATTCTAAACTAGCATCCACTTCATGAAGTATGAATTCATACAAGATTTAAACACTTCCAATTCTTTCAGTATTAAGGATGACCATCAACTGTGACATTGCATACATATTTGTGTCAATCGGACATACTCTGAATGGACTTGTTGAATAGTTCTGAAATTTGAACTTTGTATGCCAAAGTTTGCATTATTGGATCATTATTATTTTGAACTTGGTTGTTAGTCATGCTGTAGAAGATGGTTGTGATTGGAAATGGACCAAATCAAATAAGAATTGTTCATGTTTCTCAAAATAAATCGCAAAACCTTGGCATTTACTGCTCAATAAATACAGTTCTATTTATTGGATCATTTAGCTCCACATAGACATAGGTGTTGTACAATAAGGAAGGTTGGAATATTGATAACGGACCAAATAGGATTACATTATTATTCTGAAGGATTTGTATCCACTAAAGCATAACTTTATGCTATGTAAGTCAAATTGTAAGCAATATGTTATTATTGAGCTCTGCCTAATTGTGTTTATACCACGCGAAGATTTGTAATATGAAATGTGTGAGATCAACAGACAAGCTGCCGAGTCTATTGAGCAAGCCAAGACCTGTATGTTTGTCAGTGCATCCAGTAATATGACAGGTTACCCGAGTAATGTAACCCAACCGAGTAATGTAATGGGTTACCCGAGTAATGTAATGGGTTACACGAGTAATGTAATAGGTTTAACGGTTACCTTGCAAAAGAAACAAAAATGAAGGCAATTTTCTTACACTGTCATATACTTCCAAAAAATGTTAAGCACCAAATTAAATGAGCGTTGGTGCAATACTGTTAAGCCAAATACATGGTACTAATGTGTAATACTGTTAGTTAGGTCAAACACATGATACCAATGTGTTGTCATATACGTAGAGTGGTATAAACATGTCTGGATAAACCATTTGTATGGCATCTGTATGTGAAGACTTTAACTAACTCCTAAACAAATATCTGTATGTTGTCAGTTGTTTTAACAACTTTAAGATGTGATATTGATAATGTCAATAACGAATTGAATAAAATACGATTGAAACAAAATGTAGTATTGAATAATATCAAGAATTCGAGGTATGATTGTGTTACTACATTGTTAAGCTTCCGCGGTGGGGTACCAACGAACAACAGCAAGCATATCAAACCAATCTCGTTTGTTGTAATGAAGAACGGTCCCATGCTATGACGGATACACTATGCAATATGCTAATACATGTCCCGAAGTTACCGGTTACGAAACCTTCCGAGTACAAATTTGTGCTCGGAAGTTAAAAATGTATATGAAGTTTTATGAACAAAACAAATTTGTACTCAAAAAAGTTTCGTAACCTCGGGGCCAGAGTATCCTTTCACGAAGCTCTCTAATCCACTAAGATACCGTAACTCTCTTTTCCGATAGCTATAATACATTGCAAAGAGCGCTATGGTCTCTTAGCGGATAAGAGAGCTTTGTGAAAGGATGATGTAGTAGAGATGCAAGACAAGACAACCCATACTGGGTTAGGAGTGCAGCATCATTGTTTTCTGAATCTACATCTTCCTTTCACGAGAGATAGCATGTGTTTTCTGAATCTACATCTTCCTTTCACGAGAGATAGCATGTGTTTTCAGAGAGAAACTCGACTCTGAAATTACTCTTTATGAATCATAAAACGAAGATCTATCTTCGGAATACATTGATGCTTCAATCGTGATACAGACAGACAGATAATTTATTAACGTCTCACCTCACATAAAATACATAAGATACATGTCCCGTTGGCATTATATGAGCAACCATAAGGATGACCCTAAATATATAGCCTACTGTTAAGTTCACTCCCGCTGAGACAGCGAAACACACGATGGTAATTGATCATGACATTGGCTATGTAGAGAATATACTCGTACCAAACTGTGTACTACACGAGTAGATATGTCTATGTGGCTGCATTAAGAGATCATATCGCTCTCTTTGCAGTGTATTAGCTATGGGCACAGAGATAGTTCCGGTCTCTTAGTGGATGAAAGAGCTTCTTGAAAGGATACCCTGAACAATAAAATGTTTAGCAATTATTTGTAATATATCGTATACACACATCCACCTTAAACACTTAAAAAATCAAGTCTATATTTCTGAGATCGGATGGTAAAGCAGTTCAGTGTCTCCTTTCATATAAATATAATACCATTAAATAAAACACGTTATATAAGTCACTAGCATGTTGATGTATAGATAGGTATTACATGTATACTGTGTCTGAGTGGGGTATCTGTGTTCTATCTCGTCGCAAATGGGTGAAAGATTCCCGCAGCGACGTTAAACTCCATATTCACTCACTCACACTATGTGTTCTGTGCGTCATGATATTCCAGTGAGCTAGCACTCTAACACTGATGGCAATCCAGAATCTATATTAAGCAATGATGTGACTAAATCCCAAGTAAACCACTCCTATTATAGGCCTAGTCTGAACGTGAACGCAAACAGAATGATTTGTGAATATTAAAGGCAGATTGGGATGTACTGGGATGTGTCATAGCTGGTGTACTGTAGAGAGACCAGTCTGGACACGTGACGAGACAGGGTATGACATTTAGCATCTTCCCTCAGAAACGCATGACACTTTTAAATAATAAATAACTGTGAATTTGAGCAAGTCTACGGCAATGAAAAGCTGTCAGTTATTACTTGTTAATGGTGATGTTAGGTTATGCGAACAAAGTTGTATTTAACGGCATTTCGTTTACAATCAATTATTTTTACTTTCAAAATAGTTTGGTTTAAACAACAAAAATGTAAAATATATCAAAAACAAATTTAAAAGAAAACACTTTATCTGGAAGGTTGACACTTACCTAATATGGAGCGCCATCGAAAAATCCGCTAGATGGCGCATGTGTACTAGTGGGCCTACTGTATGCAAGTCAGTATGA